>JAOXJM010000033.1:9212672-9238145 GCA_026413425.1 Tringa solitaria | reverse complement strand
CTTTACTGTGAGAGTGTTAGAGCACTGGAACAGGCTGCCCAGAGAGGTGGTGGAGCCTCGTTCTTTGGAAACATTCAAAACCTCCCTGGACAAGTTCCTGTGCAACATGCTATAGGTAGACCCGCTCTTGCGGGAGGGTTGGACTAGATGATCTCCAGAGGTCCCTTCCAACTCCATATGATTCTATGATATTAATTACTATACAGTAGAATATAAGCATAGCTCAGGTTTTGCACAATGACAGAAAAATTCCCAGTTCTACAGGCCAGCCCGACAGCCACAACCTTGAAAGAGGAACAGACACGTACATGCTTGCCTCATTTCATACTTTATGTCACACACACTTGCACCCAGCAAATTTCTCCAAATAACACAGTTCTTCCCTACTTGTCCTCTCACCTCCAAATCTGCTGCAACCACTTGAGCACTCATTTACTTTTTCCATTGTAATTGGCTTCAAGTCTCATAGATTTATGTAGTACCTCCAGTCAAATATAGCTTGTTCTCATGTTCCCCAGCCATGCATAGGGTGTGCATCAGATGATAACAGTAAAGCTAGAAGAAGAAAGGCCCAAAAAGGAGTTACAAACTTCCAACAAGCTTGACATAAACAACACCCAAATGGCCAAATCTCTGAAGATGTTGGTTTAAGTAACAGTTTCCTCAAACTTACCTCTCACTTGTTTCTATGCATGCCAGTTCCAGTGACACTAGATTGGAGTACGTAAATCAAACTTTCTAAAAGAATAGAGATGAGCACTTGTTAGCTAAAATCAATTTTTATTGTTGTCTTCCATGCAGTTTGCAGAGATTATGGCAAGTATACTTTCCTGTGGGTAGGTGAGGCCATTAGACTCTGGTGTAGAGGGAATTCTGGATTCATCATTCAGAAACACCACTTATAACATATTTCTTCAAGACGTGAAATTCAGATACCAGTGCAAAACCGAATTCAAGTGTGAATCTTTTGTTTCTTACATATGCCAAATAAAAGCTCTCATTAGAAGGAAACCCTTATTTCATAGGTGTCTCAAAAGCATCTGTATGATAAATCATCTAAGAAAGAATACAATAATTTCAGAAATTATATGCTTCTATACTTAGATGGTTTAGTTACTTAAGGATCTAAAATAAGTCCCATGATAAATTTTAGTCCTCCTTGATATATGCTGAGACCTAGAACCCAATTCCAAGTCTCTTCTCTATGGGTTGTTGCCTTCTGAATATTTATATACTACCACTTTATGTACATCCCAGACATTTACTCAGATTTGGTCTCAAAAAGCGCTTTAGTGTGTTTTTATTATCAGCAAAAAGATTTTGAAAAAAATATTTTTTTCAGGAACAAGAGATAAAAGATGGCATGATTTTTAAAGCAAAAAAAAAAACCAAAACCAGAAATAACTTTGGCCAGTTTCTCTTCACATCTAATTCCTTCTTCCTTGACCTGACATTATACAGCCATTAAAGTGGGCAAAGCTTTCAGTTAGCACACTTAGTAGGTTATTTACATTTTAAAAGGATGTTTGGAACATACTCAATTCCAAGCAAGCATTACATGAAATTGATTTTTATACATTGGGCTATACTGAACTCCATTTGACATGCTACTTCAACAAAGAATATGTTGACAAATAAAATTCACAATTCAACAAAGAATATGTATACAAAGAGTCTACAGCTTCATATTTCCATAACATTTTCTTCTATAAGAAAAAGTTTTTCACCCTTCACATGGGTTGCTAAAGTGATAGAGAAACAAGGAAAACTGAAAAAGTAACCTCAAAAAAAAAAAAAAACAAAAACTTTTTGCCTGAACCACAAGGGTTCAAAACTACATATATGAATTTAATTATTACTGTGATGGACAGATAAACTAATAGACCTCTAAAGGACAAATTTCCAGGACATGTTTTTGATTCAGGATATTTTTTAGCATGATTAAGCATGATTTCCCTTCACTGGGAAATTTAACAGTGTTTCAGTCTGGCTGCTAACAAATAAGTTAAATGACATAATACTGCTCATGTCCAACTGACCAATGAAGATAATGAAGAGTTGTGTTCAAAATTTATCATCCACTCAGGAATAAATCTGATCTTGTCTAATTTTGTAAGCAGGATGAAAAGAACTTCTTCTTTCTCCATATTAAATCATTTCTTGTAATTTCATTCAATTCTAAATACATCTAAATATTAAAATATATCCTACTACATACTAGATTTCTAACATTGCAAAAGAAAAAAAAAGAAAAAAGATATGAAGAACAAGCAAGTAGATTCAGTTGGGCAGATGGAAATGAAGACAATATTGTCATGCAAAGGCTCAATCAGTCACTTTATGCTCAACAATTTTTAGGTATGCTTACTTTACTCATATGGCAACTTACCAAAACTTGGTTTGCCCAAAATTCATTTCACATCAGTTTGGTCTGTTGCCCAGCAAAGAACTTAATAAAACTTTTCAAACTGGAGATTTAAATGGACTGCCACCTTAGGCATCCCTTGTATCTCAGTCTCTTTTTCTGTCATCCCACTTACCTGCTCTGCAGTGCATAACCACTGTCCAACTAGGTAAGTGCTACGATCAGCAGCTATGCACTGGATCCAGTTTGAAATTATCACACTACTGCAGTTGAAGAGTCACCATCATTTCTGCTCAGTCCAATATAAAATATTTGTTGTTGTTTCTATTCTGATATGCTTTTATTCTTCTGAATCCTTGTGAGACCCAGAAGTGTAAGCAGAAAAATCAATTGTTCCAAATTTTTTTTTCTGAGTTATGTGGAAACAGGAGTTATCAGTAACCCTTGAATAAATCTCCCTTCCAAAATTTCACATTTATTTTTCAGAACCAAATGCTTTGAGAATTTGGGGTATTCACATAAACCCAGCTGATTTTGCACAAGCTCAACATATTCAAAAGTTGAGGACCATCCTCGGGAACAGCACTTGTGCTGCTACTTAAGATTTCTTCTGACACACCACTTACTCAAAAGAATTTTCTATGCTGTCATTGCCCTAAAGATTCTTTTCACGGTTTCAGTAACAGTGGCATCTGCAGGGGGGAGCTCCAGCCACTTGAAACTCATTAAAACATACTTGAGATTGACAATGAGTTGAAAACATCTGTCAGACTTGGCCAAGATTTCAATCAACTGTGATGTTGCCATGTTACTCTGCTACATTGACTTAATAAATGACTTGGCTGCTGTCAATGCAAGGAAAGTTGGGTTCTAATTACTAGCCTGATTTTTTTTCTGTATCTGAAATATACTTTCACTTAAAGGTTCATAGTCTACGTGACATGCATTAAAATTAATTTGTTGATTCTAGAAGCTGAGGTAAAGTAATACAGACCGACTTTTTAACATGCTGTATTAGCTAATATACAGCTAAAGTACAACATGTGATACATAGAGTCTCCAATAGAAAGTAAATCATATGCTTCTCCCAAACAGCTAAGAAGAGTAAACAAGTGACTACTTGGTATTTTCAGCCTTTTTTTTTTTTTTTTATTAACCTCCACAAGTCCCAAAAAAGCTTCTAAGAACCTAGTGTCATTTTTGAAAAATAATGTCCAGGAAAACCTCTGAGTTACACAAGTTATTTTTCAAAGAAGATAAAAAAGTTTCTACCTAACTGAAGATATGTCAAAGCAAAAAAATCAAAGAGTTGTGTTACTATTTCAAATGGAATGGGAAAGAAGTAGCACACCGTTAATTCTTACCTACAGAAAGATAATGTTTTCTTTAAGATGTAAGTGAAGGGAATCCAATCTGGGAACTGATGGGCTTCATCTTTTCTCTTTACTTTTTTTCAGTGTCCATTTCATCCAAAGGTGTTACAGGGATTTCTTGATCTCCCCCTTCTTGGGAATGGTCCCATAAGCAGGACACTTTAGAAAAACAAACAGTTTCACATAAAATTAGGTCCTCAAAAAATCAACACCTTGGAGTCTAGAAAGCTGTTACAATATGATATAAAACTGTTATATAGGATGAGCATGCTATATAGTAAATCTGTAGGTACAGGGAGACCATGTCAATTAAAAGTTACCATTGATATAAAGCTGCATGACTTTTATTTCACCATTCTAATGTGTGCAAAGTATTCCGGTAGTTATTTTACTAAAGGGATTATTTTATGAAAATTGACTTCCAATAAGGAGATTTATTTTATTTGGCCAGATTCCAGCTTTTGTTGTTGTTGAAACGCAAAATAAAAAAGCAAGTAGTCAGACTTATTGACTGTTCTGAGAAGCTTCTGCTTCCACTAAATCCATTGTAAAGATTCGCGTGAAACCAGCAGAACACATGAAGGCCAATGAGAAGTGCTTTTAAATATCCTACCCAGGCTGCATGCAGATATATGGGGGCTTTAATTCAAGGCTGCATGTGTGGCTAGCAAGAATGAAAAGGTAGCACACTGTTTTTGTTCTTTAAGAGCCAATTTGTCATACCCTCTTGCAAGCACAGACACATTGAGATTGTATGTGCACCAAAACTGCAGCTCCAGTGCTTTCTTCGTATGTTGTTGTTTTGGTTTGTTTCCTAAAGCCACTCCAGTTCTCTGAAATTAGGGCTAATACCTGAAGAAACAAGAAAGATTTTGTTACCTACAACTTTAAGTATAAAGTATTCCCAGTTTGAATAAAGATCATTTAGATAAATATAATGAAAAGCTTAAGTTTTGCCTGAGGCAAAATTTCATATATTGACCAAAAATCTCTTTTTCTTTTCTTGCTGTGTAAGAGCTTTAAGAAAGAAGAAAAATGTTAATCTTTGGTTTATCACCTGAGGCCAAATAAAGACACCCTTATCTTTAACTGTACTTTTAAATTACACATCAGTGCATAAAAAAAAAAAAAAAACAAACAAAAAACCAAAAAAAACACCATTTTTTCTAATGATGGAATGCATTGTGCTGTGTTTTGTTTCGTTTTACAGTATGGAACCCTGTCACACGCACAGTTCCTCTGTGAAAGGCTGGCAGGCAGTCTATTTACAGCTTTATTCTTATTTTTAAAAATAAAATTATTTATGCAGTCAGCAAGTGCCTTTTCTAATACTTACACTAAGATATTATAATATGAAATAATACAATACATGCACATATCCTTTACACGAATATCAAACATTTTAAATAATGTTTTGAAATACACAGTAGTATTGCAATGACTTCTCTTTTTTCTTTGGCTTAATGACCACAATAGATATACTCACAAGATGCTGCCTTGGCAAAGCAAGATGTTCTGCTCAAGAAATTTGCCCTTCTTTTTCCTCGTGATCTAAATCTAGATGAAAAACTGCAGGTTCCTGGGAAGGGGAGAGGGGTGAGGGTCAAGGGCCAAGCTCAGACTAGAGTAATAAGGTATGTTTAACCCGAGGGCTACTCATAGTTCAGAGAATCTCACTTTGTGAGCAAACTAAGAAATCAGAGGATTACACACAAAGTAAGGTGAAACCCAGTTCAGGTAAAGATGATAAAAATCTAATCTTCATAAAACTGTAACAAGGTTCTTTGAGGCTTTTTAGTCCTTAGGATTTAATAATAAAATCCATTGACAGCTTAGTCATTGAAGTCCTTGGTGGTGTACCAGGCACTTTAACAGTCATCCAGAGAATAAGTCTGTTTCTGCCAATTCATAAATGCAAATTTATTTTAGACAAGGCATGAATAACCCACTCATTCATCCTCAAGTACAATCAAATGAAAATGCATGTGTTGAGCAACCAGCCATACATTATTATTTGTTATGGATCTGCTATATCTACATTCATTTCAGTCCCTTTTCAGAAGAGGGACAGACAAGATGATTAAACAGGCAATGTAAATCTCAAGACTACAGTCAGGAAACACATCTTCATTATAAAAAGGTCTCTAGAAGCCCCTATGAACCCATATCATCTCATGGTCTCTAACAACATGTTATTGATGTTCGCTTCTCAAAAACCGCCACTTGAAAATACAGGTTAGGTTGTAATTCCTACCTGATCTTGTGTCTTTCTTATATAAATAGAAGAGAACTGAGTGGGTGAAATAGAACAGAAAGTCATTCTTGCATCTCCAGCCTCCAGGCTAGGAGAGACTATCAATAGTATGCTTATCGTATGACAAACCTTCACTGAACCTTTAGTTGATCTAGTTTATATAATTTGCTTATCTGTATAAAGTAGTTTTGCTATGAAATAATATGTTTTACTCTGTTTTCTTAAGAACACTGTATTAATGCTTGCAAATTTATTTGCTCTACACATTCAGTATACTGCAGAATACAGCTCTGCTGTAAATCTGTAGCCCCACAAATTAAATGTGCTATACATTACTAGCTACCATAGTTCAGCTGTGCTTTTAGAATTATTTTGAATAAAGTTAACATCAATGTGGAATTTTGCAGTATTTTTATTAAATATCTAAAGCAAGAAAATTAGTCTAACATTCATTTAGCACCAACGTAGGATGTACCAAAGCATAAAATTGCAATAAAAATAAGCACATCTTTATAGGCAGCTGTGCAAAACCTGCCTCTGTTCCAAGCCAACTTTAGGGAAGCCTTGGTTTAGCCATATCAAAAGGACAATATCCTTGAGCTAACAGCACCCTTTTTTAGAATTCACACTAGCTTCCTTTTCTTCTTATATCATGCCTTGACTTTATTGACGAAATGTTCAGCTCCTAGAAACTACACCATCTTATATCACCTAGCAATGACTTTCTGAAAAAAACAAGTGATCTTAACAGGTATAGAAGAGATTCAGTCCTGTCCTTTAGATATTTAAAAAAAAAAAAACAAAAACAACAGCATGACGTACAATTTTTAGAAAGAGAAAAGATACAGGAATCCTGGAAAAAAACTGCAGAAAAATCCCATTATTTAGCAAGACATATTTTATTTTAATAAATATTAGCAATGCCCATTTCTGTTATCACCGCAAAAACTGAGATAAGACTTCCAAATTATGTCTATACAGGATGAAGCTCTCCTAAATGCATACAGACCTCCTATTCTAATGATTATCAAATTTTAAATAAAATCTGTGGAATATCTTGTGTCCACTTTTGAATGAATTTTACTCATTAAAAGGAAAACTTCATGAACATCAGCACTTCAAAATCATTGTTTGTACTTGTTTTAACCTCAAAAATAGAAGACTTTTTGTTTTGGAAATCAGTCTTTCTGCATGGCCTGTTTGTGCTTCAACACCTCTTACCACAGCTGTGCAACTAGCACCTTTAGTCTCACAGAATAGTAAATTTAGCATCCTACAGCATTCCTAGGAATAATAGGAACATCATGGTATGAGCCAATGAGTCACCTTCAAGGCAAACACAAGCCCATTTTCATGTCTTTGTATTCTGTTGAATTTTGTCAAAGTCAAGTCAACCCTCCCTAAAGACAACATGTCTTCAACTAGAGATGCAAAAAACAGTTTGCATGCGATTTAAATCCTACAAACTGGCAATCTTCTCATGAAAAACAGAAATTCCCATGCATCAGTACTCCTGATTTAGCACTGTTTTTCAGTTACATGCATTGATCCTTAATTTCCAAGACAGGGAAAAAGACACGGCACTTTTGACAGGGGTTAGTAATTTGCCATTTAGTTATCACATACAGTCAAGCTTATATTGTTAATAGTTTAAACTACATGACCAAATAATATTCTTCCCTGCTAAGTTCTTAATGTACCTCATGGATTCCCACTCCACTCTCATCAAGAAATGTTGGTCTTTTCTCATCTTTCCTGCTAAAACAATACAGAACTGGCCTATGAGTGAAGCTTGCAAGCTTTCTTATATTGACGATACCATGCAGCCATTACTGGAGATACATATTTAAAACCATTAGGATACCAGGAGAGGCACTGAATTTTGATTTAAATATACAGTGTTGTGTTCATGTGAGGCCAGATTTTCAGCTGGTTAAATGAACACATCTTCTTTGCCTTCAGGGAAACCGTGCCAAACCAGATCCCAAATCAGCACAGCGCTGTAGTCCCACTGAAGTCAGTTGGTCTAAATGTAAAGTTCAACAGCAGTATGAGTACATTGCTAATACAGATGGACTGCTGAATCACAATTTTACTGTGATCAAGAATAGGAACCTCGTCTTTTCGGTTACTGAAACAGTACTCAGAGACAGGCAAAACTGAAAATGAATGGGGAAATGTCACAATTCAAAAGAAGCTAACACCTGTCAATGTGCTTTTAAAAAGAAATGTTCCATTTAGCAAAAATGGTAGAATACTGATCTGTTCTGATGAGTACTCATTCAAAATTAGGGATCTATTCATTAAAATATCTCTTGGCACTCTTTTTTGTGGTGGAAAATCAGAACTTCTCTTCCGTTTTAAAAAATAGTACTTCCAAAACAGTCCAAAAAGTTAGCATTTTGAATTTTACCAATCTTTTTTTCACACTCTTAGAATGTTTAATTTCTTTTTGTCACTGTTAACCCTATTGAATTTTAATTTTTTTTACTCTCCCACTTTTTTTAAAGGCCTCGCCTTTTTTTTTTTTTAATTGATCTCTCTCTTCCCCTTTTTCTGCAGGATTTTGTCATTTTTTGAGTTTCTGGAAGCCCAGGAAGAGTCTGTAGTTTGCTATAAGAAACTGAAAGTGTTCTGTGGTTTAGGGTGTGTGTATGGGCTGACTGGCAGCAAAGAACGTACTTAAGGAATCATCTTCTACAACAGTACTACTGTACGTAGCACAGCAGCTGGCCACAAGCATTCCTGTGTGCCCCTGCTTCTGGGGTATTAAGCACTTGCCTAAAGATGTTAAGAAAATATGTAAGCAGCATGCCATTTCAATTTGTATGTTTACTTTTAGAATTTTTTTTTAATTCAAAATGGCAAATTTCTGTGAAATGTTTTGATTTAGATGAAAGCATAATTTGTAGAAGAAAACTGCCACAGTGAGCATTTTTTGGCAAGTCTGTTTTGGAGAAAAAAAAATCTTCAGCATTTAAAATCAATCTTTCTTTTAGACAGAAATGTTAACTTGCTTCAGAACAAGCAGGTTTCTTAATGGGGGATACTTTCAAAAAGCACATTTTCAAAGCATGACATATCCCCTCATCGCCCTGCACTGCTTGTTGAGGGTAGAGAAAGCAAAGAAGTAAAGATGAGCTTGGGAGAGGGTTGGAGGACAAGTATTGTGTTAATGTTTGTCTTTATTTCTCAATAGTCTATTTAAATTGGCAAGAAATTAATTTTCCTCAAGTTGAGTCTGCTTTGTCCACTAAGTGGTCTCCTTGTCTCTACCTCAGCCCATGAGCTTTCTCATCCTATTTGTTTTCTCCTCCTGTCCTGCTGAGGAGGAAGAGTGAGAGAGCAGCTAGGTGGGTGTTTGGACCTTAACCAAGGCTAAGTCACCACACTGCTGTAGACCAGATTTTTCACAGAGGACTGGGAACTTGAACAACTTCAAAAATCCAAACAATGGCTCTGATTCTGCAACTCTTTGTATCAAGGAAAAGATATAGGTCTGTATAGAGCCATTGATTTCAATGTACCTGCCTGCAAGCTCATTTCCTATACACAAAAGACTTAGTTGGAGCCAGTGAGGCTCCATCAGAGCACAAAGTTCCACCTGCCTCAAGACAACTGCAGGATCAGGACCATGAATTGCTCAAATGAACCTGAAGTCAATATATCTGTCAAAGGCATATGAACCAAAACAAGAAAATCTCTTCACAATTAGCCCACAACCACTTAGCTATATGGTCATCAAAATACTAAAGAAAAAAATTGTTGCCAATATAGTCAGGGCTCTCTTAATTTCATGCACTGTGACTTCAACAATTTCTTCGTTTCTCATTTTATTTCTCTAAAAGTGGCTTCATTTAAAAGCAGGGAAACCACATTTCATGCTCTTCAGTTTCATTAAAGATATACAAAAGCCCTTACCAAAAGAAGACTACTCTAATTAAACCATTGTAGCAGAAGGAAATATTGAAATGATGAATCTGAAAGGATTCTGACACGCTCTATATTCTCTTGGACATTATTCCTTACGGTATTAAAAAAAAAAAAAAAAAAGAGCTCCTCCCTTCAAAAAAAAAATGTTTAGAATCACGTGATGAAAGAAACACATAACACTCAACCCAAAGTAACACAATTGGACTGGCAGGTTTTCTTAAGTATGTCAATAAAGAAAGTCATTTATCACTTCTTCAGTAATGTGAGAACATACTATTATACCCTCAGAAAAATCAACCTGTATCTGCTTGAAGGGAGGTATGGTTAAAGCTACTGCTTGAAACTCATTCCATAGGAAATGTGATATAAATGCCACGTGAATTACATCAGAGAAATTCAGCATCATTCAATAGGTGCTGCATAATCAACACTTGAAATAAAGCATTGCTGAAAGTAAAATGAAAAAGGAAAACCTGAGTACCAGTCCTTCTCTCAGGAACTGAAAAAGAAGCCCCTTTTTTGAATTGTATCTTTCCAGGAGCAAAAAGAATGTACCAATGACTGTTTCAAGCCCAGCACTGAGAACAGAGTGGAGTGGGGTTTACTTCACTTTTGAAGCACATGAAACTAGGGCTAAGTTAAAAAGTTGTGTCACAGTGAACTCAATTTTGTGATTAACTAATTAATTAATTAATTGCTCCAAATTCCAACCATATTTTAGGGATCTCCTGGTTACAGGACAAATACATATATCAAGAATTCTTTCTGCATGGGTAAGCAACCATTTCTGGGGCTGGCTTGAACCAAAGCAGCAGCTTATATTTATTCAAATCCTATTTCATAGTGGACAAGGATCTTGAGTGCCCCTTTAGCATTCAAATCCTGTACTGATAACCACAGTCTGTTGGCTGTTGCGTCAGATGAGGCTGACAAACTGTTGCGGTTAAATTCCCCATTGGTGAAGATCTCTATCACAGCCTCTTCCTTTCTCCTTTTCAGGTTGGTCTGCAAAACAGCTTTAAAAGAAAATAGTAAAAAAAAAAAAAAAAAAAATCTCCTTTCTTTCTTTTAGATCTATCCAAAGAAAGGAGACTACCATAAACTTTCTATCAGGGAGCCTCCTCCACAAACACACCTGCCACCTTCAGTTCATTATGTTCCCTACCTCCTTCCTCAAAGCTGTACTGCCTCAGACTCCTGTAGCTACAGCTCCCTGAAGAATCACCCTGCAGTGGTTCTTGGTTTCATTTCAAAAAGAAAGACTGGGAATATATATAAATATTCCCAGTCCTGACAAAGCCTGTGCAGCCCATAACATATCATGCTTGCAAGTGGTTTCTGATACCCTAAGATGTGCTTCTAGCTCCAAAACGACAGAGAAATGGCATTGAGACAGGTAATTAGACTTCCTTATCCTCATGCCATGTTATTTTCATTCCAGGCAGAAACACCTTCACAGATCTTCTGAATTATCTTCTTAGCTACACTGAGTGAAACAGATACTAATTCTGTGCCTCTTTTTATTTCTATTGACTTTGTCACTTTAGCCCAGTGTCTAACAAAAGATCCAGAAAACAATTTCCAATAATCCAAAGCCTGTTTATAATAGGCAAGAGGTACAAGAGAGCAGATTCCAAGGAAGTCAAGAAACCAAAATATTGTTTCTTTCATAGCCTGAATGAAAATGAAAGACATATCTTTCAACCAGAGGAGCAGATGAATTAGGGAGCCTTGTCAATCTCACAAAAACTTCTCTAACAAATTAAGAGCCATGAAATAATTCTTTTAGTTTAAATTCACTTTTTTTACTCTCCTTACAATCCACCGGGAATACTGAAATAATAGAAATATCCAGTAAACACACGTTCATAGCTCTGGCCCTACTATCAACCATGATCAAAGCAGTGAGAAGTGCAAATGCATTACTGACTGACTCTTGGGAGACTTTAATCTTTTCTCATAAATCACTCCTCTTCAGCAACCTGATCATTTGGGTTTCAGAATAAAATGCATGTCTTCTGAAAGGTTCTGACTGATGTGAGTGGCTCACAAGTAGACCATGAGCAGTCTTAAACGGCAATGGCCACATGCCATCCTGTTTTTTATGCATCTATTCAAGTCGATTGCCTGAAATAAACCATGACATCAGCTCATGAGGAAAGGTTTCATTTTTTAAAAAAAACAAACTTTACTATTACAGAGAACTATAACTAATCTATATTTTTTTCTAGTTTGTAAGGGTTAGATGAAGATGTATTAGAAATATATTTCAAAAATATTTGCTAAATCCATAAACTAAAACCAAATAATTTAAAAGCTTGAAGTATGTATATTTCTCACTTGCTTACTCCATGTAAAACAATGGATTGCACGCTATATATGCTGGTGGGAGAGAGGATTCCCTAAAACATAACACACTGGGAAACCGGGGTCTAACATACCTTGCCAATTTTGCCTGAAGCTGTTTCCATCGACAACAAAGAAGAGGAGGTATCATTGATTTAAACGGGTGCTGGCTCAGATGCAAAGACAGTATACACAAACAAAGCTTTAGGGGCTGGTTTTGATCACCCAGGGTTGTGGGTTTTTTTATTGTTGCTCATCTCTGCATTTCCTGATTTTGCTGAAATAAAGAACAGCTGTTCTCACAAGCTTACCAATTCAAAGCTGTGAAGACAAAAGATGCATCCAAATTTCCTTTTTCTTTAATAGCATAGTATAGATCTTATCTCATTCAATGGAGAACAAAATAAGTCCAAAAAAGGGAAGGAAGGGAGTCAGTCTCACAATTCTGCTAGTTGTGGAAAAATCCGTCTCCCTGCATGTGTTTCCACAGACACACTGCTGGAATTTCTTGCTCCTCAATATCACAGAATGGTAGCAGTTGAACGGAACCTCTGGAGATCATCAATTCAACCCCCCTGCCAAAGTAGGCTCACCTAGAGCAGGTTGCAAGGATGGCTTCCGGTCAGCTTTTGAATGTCTCCAGAGACGGCAACTTCGCCACCTCTCTGGGCAGCCTGTTCCAGTGCTCTGCCCCCCTCAAAATAAAGAAGTTCCTCCTCATGTTTAGACGGAACTTCCGAAGTTCAACTTTGTGTCCATTACCTCTTGTCCTGTCACTGGTAACCACTGAAAAAAATATGTGGCCAACAGATACCAGGGTGAAAAGGTTAACACCCTGAGGACTGTTCCCCAAAATTGCTCTAGAGTCATTACAGTGATAAACCTGAGACAACCTCAGCAGAGTTGGCACTTTTCCTGGACAAAAAGATACATGTGCATTCTTCACTACATGTGACCCTTGCACTGAGTTACAATACACAGGCAGATCAGTTGTAGACACACTACAACTGATGTGAACATGCTCAGTGGATATGTACTGGTTTTCTGGATGTTCAGCACTCCGAACAAATATCTTGAACCTTTGTCTTCTGCCTCAACAAAATCTTTTGCAAAATAAGTGGATATGGCCAGAGAAACATGAACATTGGAGTAAGATGCAAGCTAGGCATGACCAGTACATAGCTTAGCATGTGCTATAAAACCTGCCCAGAAAGTTGGTCAAGGGTTTTGCTACTGCACACACACCACCAAAATAGCCCTACCTGCTACAGTTCCCTGGGAAGACCCAGTAGCTACTTCTCAGCTTTCCAACAGCATGAATCAGCCCAGGGAAAACACTGCACCCACGCAGCTGCCATATTTTCAAGTTAAATGTCTCAGTTTGGATTGGACTGTGCAATGCAAATGTACCTGCAGCCTCTGTACTCTCTAGTTAGCTCATCACCTCGCTACAGATACTGCCATAACAAAAGCTTACATATATCCTAAAAGCTGGATGTAGTCTGTAGCCGAGGAACAGGAGCTCCCCATTTGATCCTCACTCCCTTTGTAAACTCAAGGAAACAAATTAGGCACCGTGCCTCAGCACCTGTTGCTCAAGAGCCAGGCTGCTGTGCTCTTCAAACAAAAAGGACAAAGACCACTGGCTGCACGTAGGTGGGGGCAGACAACTAGTGCACTACACAGGTGCACTCATGGCTAGAAAGAGGTCCGTCTCTCTGACACAGCGGCAAACAAGGGAGCATGACTTCTAGGTCCAGCAGTTTTTTCTTCCTTTCCCTGCTGTCTCAGGCAGTGAAACAAGGCAGGGATGACAGCGATCAGATAAGTTGCTAGCTACCTGCAAGTCAAGTGCCACACACAACTAGTTGGCAGCATAGTTTCCCACACACATTAAGGGCCCATTCAGAATCCCAAATAATAATTTACCTCACAAGAGTTTGCTCATTATGTGCTTTGCCTGGCCCTTGTGCTCTTATAAAACTCTCTTTGAGTAGGTAGGCATGAAATAATCTCCTGCTGCCTGTAGCACTGCCCTTTTTTTTCTTTTCATGTGACTGCAAACAGAAACTCCTTATTCAAAAAGGAAAAGGTTATTAAACTCAGCCAAGTTATTTTAAAAAAGATAGAAATGAACTGTGACTGCAATCTTAAGTGTAAGTCTTGCCTGGAAAGCTGTTCGACACACAAAAGGCAAGTGGAAAGAAAGTACAGATTCAAGTCAAGTCTGGCCATTTTCATCTATAGTCACCATTAAGCTGACAAGACAGTAGTCTGCTACCTCATTTTGTTATGAATGGCCCTTAAATTTGGGATTATTATTATTTTTGTTAAAGTTTCCATTAAGCTGTATGCTCTCTTGACAAGAATCTCTCTTTTCCCAAACAAGGGACACATCTCAAAAGGATTTAGAAATTGCTTTGTACTTTACACTGGTGAGTTGCCTCACTGATGTCAGAGTGACTCACATGAGTAACATGAAGGCCGACAACTCTAAGCAGCACCAGAGCCCTGTCTGATTAAATCTTTATATCCATAGCAGTTCACCCGTAAAACAGCATCATGGTTATGACATGAAAAGTCAGCAGCTGGTAAGCCAATGAATCAACACCACATACCTCCAAAGGCCAAGTTTTAACTTACCTGCTTGTTTTTAATAGGATGATGAATGATGGTAAAAATGGCACTCACTCTTCATCTCTCTCATGCCCTTGTTTGTTTAATGGCTAGACTGCCCAGCTACAATATTTCTTTTACACATAAAGCTTATTAAGTGCACTCCAAACCTGAAGTTTTAATGCTATTCTCTGTGCTAACCTTTGCCTGGTGCATAAATTGCCACAACAATCTCCCAGCCACTGTCATAACGGTACAATGCCTTGAAACAACACAGCTCAGGCTGGTCAGAATGATTATTAGCACCAGTCACACTTGATTGAAAATAAAACAGATAAGCTGTATTAAACCATCTTATTGGTAACCATCAAGAAATGAAATGAGCTAATTATTATTTCCTTTCTTTTCCCAGTGATCTGCAATCCCTGGATGAACGCTGTGTAAACCAGAAAGGTTTTTGTGGCCATCCTTTAGTAATTGACCTTTAGCTCTCCCCATTTCATTTGCCCTAAGTGTTAATTGACTTTGAAAAAGCAGTATATTATCCTTTTAGAAAAAAAAAAAGTCTGATTTGTGCCCGCCAACATCTTACAGCATCAAAGCCCTGTTAAATCATAGTGCAGTGCAGCTGGAAATGAGTCTCCAGAAGAAATGGAAGGAGGGTGGGGGAAGGAAGCAGATCCATCATTGAAAGAGCTCCACTGCCATCTAGAGAGAATCTGCACCAGCCAATTTTCTCTAAGGGAGGATTGGGTTGTTAGTCAAAATATTTCCATTCTGATGCTGTTTTGAGGGAAGGTAGGGACTCCATTCAGGTTTACTGCATCTATAAATTTTTTAAACCAACTTGGTAGTAATTTGCACTAAAAATAACATATTCTGGAGTATAATCTACCATAAATCCTAAGAAAATCAAGGGAGATAGCTTTAAAGGCTCACTTACAGGCTCTCCTACAATGAGGTATGATATCTGTACAGTATTGTTTCAAAGAAGCTCCTTTGAAGACGTAGGTGCTGTATCTTTGCAGAAGGGTGCTTCAGTCACAAACAATTTACAGTTTGACAGACATGTTATGCTACCAGCAGCTGCCTTTATGATATTTCTTGTCAGTTAGAAATAAAGAATGTGCTATTTCAGGCTATGATTTTTCTCTCTTTCAAATAGATAAAATTGTCCTTTCTGAGTGTTTTATATGCAGCAGCCTCACAGAAACCAAGTCAGACAGAGAGCAGGAGGCACCCATGAAGTGCGTTACCAGTAGCAGTCTACTTAAATCTGACCAATTTAATTTACTCTGCTGCTGTCCAAAGAGCAACTGAACTCCATTTAGTGTACGTGATGGGTCAGCTGTGATGAAAACTGGAGAGGCGTTCCTCACCACCAGCACCTAATCCAGTTACATTCTGAAGACAGCCGACATATGGGTACATGGCTACCTGCATTTGGAACGAATGAAATTAATTTGTAGTTTAGGGTACAGTCAGCAAGTAATGAAATTGCATTGCTAATGCACCTCAAAAAGGAGAGTTCATTACTGCCGTCTCACAAAAACACTTGTCGTGAATTGTGGGCCTCTTGGTCTCCATCACTGTTATTTACTTGCTAATTAAAGAGCAATGTGGGACTTGTAACAGCTAATAGGAACTCACAGGTTCCTCTGTCTACTGACTCCCTGAAAATTTCAAAACCAAAACCTGTTTGAAGACTAAGGACTGCTAGTATGAACCTAGCCATAACCATTAAAATACTGTCTCGATGTTTTTCATATTACAGTGCAATTAGTGTTTGCTTCCTATGTGAAATTCTACTGGACTGAAATATCTTGAGATCAACAAAATTAGTAAATTCTTTTGTGGCTATCTCCTTTAGCTAGCCAGTGAGGTGCTCTGTGACAGTGCAAGGTATTTGCCCACTATGGCTGCAGTGGTGAATTAATACTACATAGAAAAAGACAATGGTGGTTATACTCTAGCTAAGAATATGTAAAATATGCTGCATTATACAATTATGAAGGGCAGTATCTGAATTATTTATACTCTTCATTCCTGACTAAGAATGGCACCTCAAAACAAGATTATCAAGGAAATTATACCAAGAAAAAACATTCTTCATTATCACTGAAATACACTGAAATCAGAAACATTTTGTTCCACACTGCCATGCACTCCTTGACATTTATCCTGACTGGATGCTAAATCAGACCATTCTGAACATTCATTTTATATGGGCATGGGTGGCTACTCAAGGTGAAAGCAATGGAGATTCAAGCCTACAGAACCTATTATGCAAACCATAAGGTTCACTAAGCCAAGAACTGGTCTCAGTGAGGTGACTGCCTGCTTTCTTATTTCCATTAATGGTAACACTGACAATTCCTGGATGGAAGAACATTGTAATTTTGAGTGAAGGGTTTATGAGGACAGAGAATCCACCACTTTGATGAAGTAGGAAACACAGAATACAGCAGAATGAAGTGGATGACTGACTGGATAGACCTTCTAGGACAAATGTGTTGCAAAATGCAGGAGGCATTGCTTCCATTCATTACGACCAACAGACTTGTCAGGAGCAGAAACCTCAATGCACCTTTTAGACCCAATTTGTCCTTTTTGCTGACAAACACAATTAAGCTGCACAATTCAGGGAGAGAACAGTAGGAATAAGAATAGTTATTGTGAAAGGACAAAGATTTAATCATGGCTCGACTGGACTTTCTGCTGTTATCCTGTTTCTTGCTTTGTCCACAGACTCTGAAGACAGTCCTGAAATACTGACAAAGAAGAAGAGCTCACCTTACAACAATTAAACATTAAAACTGAATTGGATAGATGTCAAAACCAGACAGTTGTAGACATAGTACTACTTCTGGTGAAGCAGAAGCATAGATTTTCTTCTTCTTTTTTTAAAGGCAAATAAATTCAGCCCTTAATGCTTGCAACATGGAGACCAGCCCTTCGTCCACTATATTTTACAACAGAAGTTGTTTTAGGTGTTATTTCCAACAGACAGTTCTGTTAATGTCAGACACAAGTACATGAACTAGAAAGAGAAGGGAAGATAGCATTAATATTGTGGAAATGAAAGGATAGCATCTCTTTTGTGTCTGGAATTTATTGTGGAGTCAAAGGGCACTGAAGAAATTCTGTTTGATTTGTACATGCCACTGGATATAATAGGATGGGCTTCAAGAAGATACGAATCTCTCAACTTTTTTTGAAGGCTCGCTTAAGATGTATTATTTTTCAAGGGATATAAATATAACTCCTTTAAAGCCACTTACTTACAGTGTGACTGTAATCAATTTACTTCACGTCTTGATGCCTACCCTCCCCTCGCTTCCACACTTTGTCGTGTTCATTGAAACTCTATACTTCTAAGAGTAAACTGTCCCTCACTATTATTTTTTTTTTGTGAAATGACTGGTACAATGAGACCAAGTGCCCATTCTAAAGATAACTGTCATGTCAGGGTTCAGTCCTTGATCAAAATGAAGTTCGTTAGGACATATTCATTCACACTAGCTGTTTTTGTGCAATTTAGCAGAAAGAAAAGCACATATATATCTCCCTTCTCCTTTTACAAACTTTTTCCTCATAGTGTCATTGAATTACAAATCTCCTTCCAGATAGAGGTTCATGTGTAGGCTTCTCATTAAATACCAGGTAAAATATGACATAGCTGGTATTGCTGCAAAGTAATATTTTATGACTTTGTAAAACATGCTTATTTTTACATTGATTGTAAATATTTTGGCAAATAGGCTGGGTCTGTTCTGGAGAAAGCAAAAGCAGCAGTTTGATGTTTCTCTAGTTTCTTCAGTGACCAATGCAAGGAGGTACAAGAGTCTATTACTCATCCGGAGATAACAGTTGCCCTTCTTGCACCAATGTCAGGGACTTGCATTCTTGGTATAGAGTATCTTGAGTTTGATCACGATGAAAGATCATCATATGTGCATGTAATCATGATACTTGATATCAAAGTCACAAACTCATATTCAGGGATATCAAATATCATCATGGCAGGCTCTAATGTAATTCATCACTTAAGCAGCCCAAGCCAGGTCCTAATGAAGCATAAATCACCATAACACTATTGAGTCTAGTCAAGCTTCACCAGTTTTCACCAGTTAAAAAACTGTCCTGTCATATAATGATATACGGAAGAGCTTTGTAACACTGAGACAAGAATGAGCAAAGAGGCAGCAGATATGAGGGCTTTAGAACTCTTTTGTTCTTTATAAGTAACCCCTAGGGATAATGTCTCTGAATTTGATTGGTTTTTAAAGAGCTTAAACAACTTTTTGGTTAGCCTGTTTCAGAACTGACTGGAAGCCATGTTCAATTTCTAATGAAGAATGCTGCAAGACACTTTGCAAATCGTCTCATATTCACTTTAGTACGTGAGATATAGGAGACGAGTTGCTTGAGTGGATAAAAACTAGCTAGCATACTAGAGCCAGAAGGTACTTATGACTAGATGGAGTTCCAAACAGAAGGAGTTGACTTGTGGAATACCATAAATTTAGTATTGATTTTGTTTACTTTATAAACCTGAAAGGAGGAAAATGCAGTAAAGTGATGAAATGTGCTGATGATACGAAATGGGTGAATCAACAAATACACAATAGGAAGGCAATAAAATTCACAGGCACTTGGCTAGACTAGAATCATGGGCAGATAAGTGGCTTATGCAATTCAATTTAGAAAAAGGTAAGATAATGAATCTACAGACAAAATAACAAGAAAAGGGAACTCTATCTTCAATGGACAGAGCGACAACTGCTGAAAAGGTTTGCATTTTAACATTCTAATGCAGGAAATGGTATGCTGTAAATTCCAGCTTTGCTAAAAAAGCTCCCTTCCTGAAAGCCCTTTATTTTTTTTTTCAGTAGTTGCTGCTGTATCGTAAAAGGCACTAGTCAGAAGAGAGAATTGAAAATAATATGTGGAATTTTTCAACTTTTGACCAACTGTGTCCTTTCTATATAAAACAGGACAAGAAATTATGTTTAAGCACATAGAAATTAAAGGAGATGATACTAATACTGGGTTAGATTAGGTATTATCAAAGTGATATTTACATGATATTTATATACAGGTCACTCTGGTTAATAAAATGAAAGAGAATTGGGAAAACAGGATGCGAAGAAAACGACGAGAGATATATATAGGTTAATCCAATATACTTATTTAGGAAGTCTGAGAAACAGGTTATACATTTGGAAACCGATGAGGAAGATTAACCACATCACTCTTATATGGAAGCACAAATCCCAGGATACCATTGTGAAATCTGTAAACATACTGTTAAGAGGAAAAATAAAAGCCAAATTGTGACATCTGAGACAGGATTTACTACGTAATACAAAATCCCAGACCTGTCAGGATTACCCCAGTAACTTTTGTATTATTGAGAGCTCCCAAGCATTGGTAACACCACTTCAACCCACAACCTTCTATGCCACACCAGTAATAGTAAGACGACACTATTTTTGAATATTTTACTCATCAGTATCACAGTTTTAGCTGCCATGAAACTGATTTCTGCTTAAATTTCCTTTGTGGTTTTTGGATGAAAAACCGTTCTGAGGAGACGGTAGGGAGGATTAAGAAATGGAGACAGGAAAATGTCACAAAGTCAGGGAAAAAGTAGTGAGAGTTTGAATATCCCTTTCCATCACAATATTCCCTCAGGCAGGATACTTACCTGTACTGTGCAATTTAAATCTGCATCCCACACCAGGCTTGGCAGGGAGGGAAGTTTTGAGTCCTCCTCCCCCACTCTGCAGGAGGCTATCCCTGAATGCCCTATTGCCTCCTATTCTCTGATGAATTTCTGTTGGCTGCCTCTGTGGGAACATTTCCACTTTGCACATAATACCTGAATATTCATTGGAGCAGAGACAAGACCTTGACTGTTTTCTCTGTACCCTAACACACCTCAGGAGAAAAACAGTCACTTCCATGCCACTATATTGCAGCAGGCACTTCACAAGCCTGAGATACTAGCAAAAAACTGTAAGTCTGCCTCCTCTTCCTTCCCCTCGTCTGTTCAATTCAGAAATATTAAAAAGGCAAAACATCCTCCAAGAACTCCCCAAGAGTCAACATTTCTGTGGTCAACATACTAGTTCTCTACTTCACATAAGCAGCTACAGAAGAGAATATTCACAAAATATAACAAGTACCTGAACGTGTTTCCTCTCTCATACATGCCCCTACCACTGGAGGAGGCAGCATACAAGACAAGATCCCGAAAGCTCAATAGTGCAATGAAACCTACTTTTAATAAATGACAAATTACTAATAACAAATAAAAGACTCCAGTAATGTTCCAAACAGGGAAACATTTGGGGAAGAAAGAGCTAACGAAGGCTTAAGTCTGCTCTGCAGTTATTCTGGGGGAAAGAATAGCATTTTTTCCATCAATGACTCCTAGGTCAACTACACACATTTTGCATGCAAAGACAGGCTCTGGTTTAACTTCCAACAACGCCAAGTTTATTTAGATCAAAGAAACTGTATAAAGTCTTTCCATTTAATATCTAAATATTAGCAGTAATGGTTTGTTCTTTTGTTTTCCCAAGCCATTTCGGTAAAAGTGATCTTCGAGTCCATGATGCTCTTGTAAGATCTTCGGTGTCAGTGACTGACCATGAACCTGACTGATCCAACTAGTGAAACATGGCCAGCAAATGATACCGATTGAATAGGAAGAACAAAATCCTGGTCATTGATAAATACTACACTTGCGACTGAATTTTTCAAATCTGAATTGCTGCTCCTAAAATAATAATAATAATAATGATAATAATGATAATAATACCAATCAGCAGATATGACAACACCAAGAGGAAAGTTCATATGCTAGGAAAGACTATAGTTTCTTGCAAACAAGACACAGGCTCAGTTTCAATGGTGGTCCTTGCAGGAGCCATCCAATTGCCTACTAGTGCAGAATAAGAAAAGTGTTGTTTAGCCACCTTCAGATTATAAATATTTGTTTTGACGGGCAAAAACAAATCCCAGCAATAGAGAACCAACAGGAGAGAACAAAAAAAAACCAGCCAATCTAATTCCATGATTTCACTGTGACAATTAAATAAATTACCATTCTTTATGCTTCTTTTACATGTTTGAAACACATATGGGACATCCCAATCCTCTCATTTAATTTCTTATGACAATGTCTAAAAAGGTAACATGTATTACACTCCCATGTTAAAGAGGCCAAGTGTGACAAATCTGCAAGGCGTATGCTTCCGGTGGCATGTAGAAGTTTCACAAATTTGTGAAATATCTCTACTTAAGAATTACTCAGGTGATTACATCTCTCATTTGTTTCACGCAACCACAAGGGGTAAAGGTAGGCATTACGCACGCACAGATTATTGCAAATTTTTTAATATTTTGTAGATAATTACAGTACTGCTAGAGGCTGAATACTAATTGCCTGAAATCAAAGTAAAATAAAAAGCAACCCTCATAGCTGTTAATTTGACAGCTGGTCATTTCCTCAAATCTGGTAAAGAATCCTTGGGCCGAGACAGCTTTTAGAACTGCATAAGGCACATTCCTGTAGGAGGCAACATAGCAGCAGAGCTTCAAGGAGGGAACCTGATCTTTATTTAATAGACTGGCAGCTACAAGACAGAACTCCAGCACATTTGCAAATGTGCCTGTAGCTAATGAGTGCATATGCAGCTCAGAAGGGTTACAGATCTCCACATAAAACTCTGACCTAAAGCTAACACTCAATTTAGAATCAAAACATAGGGGGGGGTGAAATTGTGTAAATAATTCATAAGAATTTTAATTGACATTTCTTTTCTATGGCAACAAGCCCATTAGCATTATGGGTGATTACCTGTTTTTTAATCACTCTTTGTGTTATAGTTGTGCATTATATAAACTACCAAGTCCCGATACATTAGAACAATCTAATGAGTAATTCTGCACTCACACAAGCCAGTCCTGTTTTCTTCAGTGGAATCATACCAGTAAAGGCAACTTACCAGTGAGAATGTGTTGCACCATACCTTAATACTGAGACAAATTGTGCCAATATTTCATGCACTCTGAAGCCCACCTGGTTTCCGCACCACTAAGTACAGGGTTAGCTAATATTTAATTCAGGGGCAGCTGATCTTGGTACTTTTTCAGATAAGACTGGTGTCACAGCAAGAGTGAAGGAACAATACAGCATAGTACATTTATACATATTCTCACCCACTCCAACTTTTTATAACAGTACATTACTAGTATTATTAAGCCTACTCTCTAAGCATCATCCCATGAAGATATTATAACCTATCAATCTCTTTTTCATAGCCTATGTTTAGCTTTTTTCCCTTTTAGAAAACACAGTGGTGGTAGCTTATTGCTATCTAAGGATTCAATGTCAAAATAGCTTGGAAAGAAGGAAAGCCACACAAGCAGTAAAACTTTTGCTTTGGGATCAGATTATATCAATTCATCAGGTAAGTCTATTTGCTGGTCACTAGTGTTGACCATCTCGTTCCAGGAATAACATGTCTGTGTAAATAAAGTTACACTCTGAGTATATCATTAATGCATGTCACCAACTTTGCCTCCAGTGTAAAGTCACGTCTAGACAGAATGGGAAGCGATATTAGGAAAAGGTTTGAGATACTATTATTTCCCAAGCCTCTGCCAATGCTCTAGCATATTCCCTTCCACTGCTCTGCACAAGTCTGCACTGGGAAAAGCTGGTGAAAATGACAGCCCAGGAGATGCTGGCTAATTATTCCGCTCAGCCATAGCTTCCGGAATCCCCTGAGCTCCCAAACACTCTCTCGTCAGGAAAAGTCACACTACTAAAAAGACATGGTCTATGCTGTCGTATTGAAAAATGTTCTTACAGTGAATATTACGTACGCACCAAAAGAAGCAGCATGAGAAGCATTTATGGGAACACATAAATAATAAACAAAAGCACAAATAAAATGAGCAGTGCAAGCTTAGTGATGAGAATTGTCTTTCTCTTTGAGGACTCTTAACCTGGTGGCTACAATGAGTCAGATAGGATATTTTTCAGTAAAATGATGTCATCTGTCATTAATACAGCTTTTTGTATCCAAAGTGATCAATGTACCCTGACCAGTTCTACATGTGGACTCACAAGCAATACCCCAATACTGCCCAATGCCCCAATATGTCTATAGATAACTAAATCTATGAGTACCTCCAACTGCTAAGAAAACAACTCACATGCCTGAGGTTGTGCATGTGCTGAAGTATTTGCAAGAGTTGGGCCTAAATTACAAATTACATTCCTTATGCTTCTGTGATTGAGTATGGCAGCTGTTTTAGCTTCCTACATCAACACGACAGAGCCACTGAGGCGAGAGAGTATCTGACCTCACGATACTACAGGGAGAATTGCAGGTAGGCTGATTAAAATTACTCAGACAGAATGAGTCTTAAATATGAAGCTTATAAATTATATAGTCCTGTCAATGCCAAGGGGACAGACTACACAGCAACTTCCATACACTTACTCTCAGTCTCACACAACCACAGTTTGGGGGTAAAGTTTGAACTGCAGTATCACACAGAAGAGAAGGCAGAGGGGCAGACTTCCTGCCAGACCCTTGGTAAAAGCCTGGGAAGAAGGAAACAAAACCATTGGAATAATCCAGGTAAAAGCATTTCTTTTAGCAAAGTACTAATTGCATTAAAATTAAAACTATAATTTTCTAATCTGACCACCTGTAGACTAGAAGCAAAGTACTGGACTGCCATCTGCTGGCCCTACCATATAATGAAAGCACCATAATAAAATTATTTTTTGGAAATTCCTGCAGGACTTGGATCTTGGCATATGTGCTGGTGGGGCCATGCCAAGCTTGCGGCACCAAGGCACGTGCTGCCTACAGCACCTATAGTAAATGCAGCAAGAAATACAGAGATTATGATGTTTTCTGACATGTACTGAAAGATGTAATAGGGACCAACATAAGTTTACAGAGAAAACCAAAAGCAAAAGGAAACTGCAGAAAAAGAGCAAATGTCTGCTCCCATCTGCAAACCTGGAAGGAGGTTCTACCCCAGCTAGTCCTCAATTTCAACACTAGATGAAACTCCAGCAAAGAAGGAAATTATTAATCAGAATGAAGGCTATTTTTGTCTGAGGAAAACAAGCATCTTTTGATGTACACTCATTCTTCATATGTCACACATCTTCACATAAGAAGTTGACTGGAACATTCAAATTACTGTTTTTTCTGAAACTAAGGATAACATCTAGTGTATGTCAATTTAATGTTACTGTAAATTCATAAGCTATTTTGATTCAAAAAAGTTTCATACCAAGAAAATCAATACTGCATATATTTTTTTCCAATATTCCCTAGGGTCTTTCCTTAACTATAAACCCATTTATGGCTAAAATTAAGCTGCCCAATTGTTTCATTACTTCCTCGTTCTCATTATGTACTAAAACATCCATTCAGCATTTTTTTTCCCCTCTACTACTGTAACAGAAACTCATCTGCTCAACGAGATTTATTGCTTGCTTTTTTTCCTGTGTTCACAAGAGATTGTTGTGCATTTTGCAGTAG
>JAOXJM010000033.1:9161968-9212572 GCA_026413425.1 Tringa solitaria | reverse complement strand
CTTTATTATCTAGTAATGATGGCTTGCAAATTAAATTAGTTTTTAATGGCACAGTTAAATTCTAATTTATGTTTTGGAGCTTTGTTTAATTCATTTAGTTGTAATGTAATCACTTTCTCACTATTATCTTACTTTACATAAGAAGAACAAAAGAATAGCGACTCCTCTCCTCATACTCAGTTGTTTTGCTTTTATTAAATCTTGCTACTAATTGCATTTCCCTGAGAAACTTTTTAAACTACTGTAGGCTTATCTGAAAGGAGGGGACAGGGGGGAAACTATATGATTGCAAGGGATTCAGAGCCTTGAAGTAGTCAGGCAGAACACTTACTGGAACTGATTGGAGTCTGACTGTACACATAGCTTGTGCACACATACTCTTCAGAGGCATGACTCATTCCTCCCCTTCAGATTTTTGGCAACAGCTGTGCATGAAAACAGTGCAAAAAAGGTAACAGCTCTTTACCCTCAGTTTTTCAGCTGTGAAGATTTGGCCCCAAACCAGTCAGTTACTAGCAAC
This sequence comes from Tringa solitaria, assembly GCA_026413425.1. Taxonomy (NCBI): domain Eukaryota; kingdom Metazoa; phylum Chordata; class Aves; order Charadriiformes; family Scolopacidae; genus Tringa; species Tringa solitaria. The sequence continues at coordinate 9,212,052 of JAOXJM010000033.1, read as the reverse complement.
CTTCATATGAGCTATTTTGGAGGACTGAAATGAGACTTAAGGAGTGATTGTACCTCCAGGTCTGCCTCAAATTGATTTTCCTCCCTATATTCCCATCAGGTCAAGTTTTGCCCTCCAAATCTTTGCTTTTGTGGTAAAGATTTCTTACAGGCATCCCACCTGTTCAGTGGGAGGTTAGAAGGAAAGTACTTATTCAATACAATATGTAAGATGAAATAAATCTGTGTGTAAGGAGTTTGGAGACCACTGGGCACTACAGGTGATTTCATCCATGAATTAATGTAGCACTACAACATAACTTTAGAAAGATGTTTTACTGGGTGTGGAAACTAAAACACTGAGGCTAACTAACTTCTGAAAGCTTATACACTAAATACCTGGGAAGAAATAGGTATTAGATACCTGGGAAGAAATAGATACATTTCCACATTTCCATATTAAGATATTAGTTATGAGTCAATAAGGTTGATTTTGTCTACAATATTTCATAAACTAGTTAACCTTGCAGTCAATCACATGGATTTTTAAAGGTCTTCATCTGTGACTTTCCATAACTTGTGCTTTCCAAATTTAAATAAATTAATATAAACTGGTTTTAGTTTAGTAGTTTAAAACAACACATGCAAGTATATGCAAAACTAAAAATTCTGTCTTCTGTAATCTGTGTACCACAGCACTGTAAACTGTGCAGGCCTGAAGAGCAGACATATTCCAGATGCTAGAAGAGATCACAAGCAAGGGCTTCAGAGGTCTGTTTCCTGCTAAGGTGACAACTCCCCAAATAACCCAGCAGAAGACAGATCCCTTTTCAGTACACCACTTTCTACTCTGTAACCTGGTAACAGCAGCTTTTACCCTTTAGTCCATTCAGAAAGATAGCCCATTTTTTACAAACTGGTGATTAAATCCATTTAAGTAACATGAAAAGAGCTACAGATGTCTTAGCTATCACTACCATAAAATTGGAACCAGTTGCATATAAATGGTACTGCATAATTTCAAAAAGAGTAGAGAACTTTCTGAATTGTCATACTGTGGTATAGTTCCATTTAAGCTTCAATGTCTTCTGACTTGCCATTCCTAGAAGTGACCCCAGAAACCCTATCAAACTGAATTTACCCTCTGCAGTCTGCTACTCCTCATAAACCAATAAAAGCTGTTTCTGAATGTTTCTGGTAGAATAAGAAGCCCTGAAATTAATTACAGACCTATATGTGGTCTAGAGAGAGATGCATTTTACATGTGCACTATTTTCTGATGTTACAAACCTTCAGAGAAAAGCTTTTGTGCTTTATGATTCCTAGGTGTAAATTCAGTTTTGTATGACCTTGCATGTTAAATTTCATTAATGCGGCACTAAACTACTCTTGAACAAATACAATCAAAGCTGTTCACATGGGAAGAATTTGCAATTTTTAACTATATACCAACATTCATCTCTAAAAATGTATCAATCCCTATCTCACTGTTTGCCTGTAATGATACTACCTATCAATGAATAATTATCAATAACCATTTGGTGACATTATTTTAAAATAAGTTAAAATTCTCTGAGAAGCAAGAGAATCTGAAGTACTACTGTGAACATATTTTTGATTAATATTTAATAAGGGTAAAATACTAAAATACCTTTTCCTCAATGTATTTTTTAAGATCTAGGAGACAACATTCATTTGGTTGTTTTTGACAGCTTTAACTTACCTCTAATAGGCACATTTTCGAGTTCTACACTATGCTTAAAATGTTTCAAAATTAACAAAACTATCCAGATGAATCTTCTGAAAAAATAATCTTTTCTGCACAAAAGTTACAATTTACATTTTCAGCCGAAAATATTTCTCACCTATTTGCTGCTGAATACAACAGCCACAGACTGCCTGCTACAAGACAGTCATATAATTAGTATGACAGACCACTACAGATTTCAATTACTATATCATGATCAGTGCCTAGAATAAAGAGGGAAATTTTGTAGAAGAAATCCATAGGAAATAAACTGGACTGACAACTGACTAGAATTCAATTTTGCTGAAGTGATATTGAAATACGGAGAAGTAGCAGCACATTGATTAAGTTTCAAACTGCTGCATTACTAATACAGTCTCATGAACCTGTATGCTCTGTTATTACCATGGCAACAGGATCATCAGAGCAATCCAGAGAGCATGCAACACTACAGACTGTTCATTTACATTTGTGATAGACACTGAAAAGACCTGGGATTTAATAGGCCCAAATTTCTTCTAGTGCATGGAGGAAAATGAAGCCCAGAACCATTAACTGAAGTTCATAAACAAAAGTTATAGAAAAGCAATGGGCAAAATGCTCTCAGTATTTTAAACACATAGATTTATTCTAGATTTCATAATAAGAATTTCCACCCTCCAAAATTCTCATGACCCATTATGTTACTGGAAACAGTATACTGTTAATATCTTGTGCTGCATCCAAACAGAAATGCTATTATTTTAATCTTAGCCACATCTACTCTGCAGCTGAAATGGTCTTCAGATCTGAACTTTAATCATCACCTTTAAAATCTAAGTAATTTGCTCAAAAATTCAGATTTAGACTTCATACTAGACTTCAAACAGTCCCTAATTTGTGGATATTTATATCTGAGGTATCACAACGCACATGTAATAAAAACCTACAAAGATCTTTCAAAACATCACAATTTATGTCTCCAGGCTCATAATTCTGAGCAAAGAATAAGATAGGTCTGTATCAATCCCCTGCACACTACCTGCATTCACTCTCTAAGCATGTACAAAGTTGCAGCTGACATCATCCTCTTGTGAAAGGAGAATGCTCAGACAGTGATCCAGTTTACAGCATGGTTCCATATAGAGCTGTTCTAGTACAAGTCTCAGGGCTGCAAATTAAATTAGAGTAGGAATAAGGAGCTAAGAAAAGTTATATAGGAATTACAACCTATGCCAGAAAGGCTATATACTATCAGACTTAGATGTACACTATAGTAACATGTAAAAAAGGCGCTATACTAGTGGCATCTTTAGGTTTATGAGCAAGCAATATTTCACTTTGAATAAAGGGGAAAAAGGGATTCAAGCTGACACACGTGAACTTGTTTTCAAAACATTATTTTGGAAAAAAAAAAAAAAAGAAAAAGCCTAAGGAATTTATTTACAAATATCACATTTTTAATGTGTTTTTTCTAAGTAAAAGCCCCCTGGAGCAGGGCAGTGAGCTGAGTGTGAAATTGTTGTCCAAATGACATGACTTCACAGGACATTATTATCTGAACACCTATATTTTTGCAGCTCTTCCTGTAAATCATCTCTCTTGAGAGAAGAGATTTACAGCCATGGTACTACAAAAGCTGGCTTTATAGAGAAAACTTGAGGAAAATTAAAAATAACTTTTCAAAACTTCAGAAAGGTATGTTTTAATAACATATATCTATTAATCTACATTCCATAGTTGTGTACCGTGTGAACTGAAAATTACAGAGAGATTTCTCCATCAGTCACTAGTGGAACTCAGCCATTAGACAATCACTAAGCAAATGTGTGTGTAGCGTATGAATGGCAAAATATGAAGTTCTCTGTTAGTGCTGGAGTAGGGCTGCACATGGAAGGAGAGGAGGAGGAGGAGGAGGAGTACCGTAAGAGAAAGTGTTTTCCTCTGAGATTTTTTTTTTTAATGGCAGTTATTCGCAACGCCTCATGAAACTGAAATGCCACTGTAAATCCTGGAGAGAGAGATTAAAAGGCATAGAGCAAACGAAGCAGTCAGGGGCACAAGATAAAGACATCAAATCCATTTCAGCTCCACATACACAGTATGTAAACTGAGATGGGCTTATATGACACGTATGTGTATGTGACAGCACTGACAGACAATGTGGCAGTTTATATATGAACTGGAATTTGAAGTCGGAACAAGCAGACACGCCGACATTATAAAATCCATCAAACCATCAAAAACCAAAGCAAACACTCAAAAATAAGTAAAAAGACCAGATTAAGCAGTATTAAACAGCAAACACTTAAATGTAATTCAGAGCCATTACAAGGTACTTCTTGTCTACAGTCATCTGTTCTTTTGAACAACGAGGAAAAGCAAAATGCCTTCATTTTCCAAATGTATAATTACAGCAGTTTACAGAGCTAATTACAAATGAGTATCACCAGCTCCAGTTCCCTGCAAAGTAGAAACTTCATGGACAAGAATGTAATTATTATAATTTGTCATGTTCCCATGTGGTTGGTTGCACAACCGACACATGTGTGTTGCAGAATGCCTGCAGAAAGAGATCTCAAGCCCAGATACTACACTAAGGGAGATCGTTTCTAGTACCAGCTGAGACTACATGTGATGGAAAAATATATGCTAGAGTAAACCCAGCATGTAAACATCCAATCAGAGACAGAAAAAAAAAAATGATATGATGTTGATATCAGCCCAGACTGTACCTGCCAGTTCTTTTTGAACTAAAAAAGGGCACATTTCTTGGCTTCTATCAAAAAGTTATGAACCACTCTTCTGTTATTTCAACCAAAAAAATCAGGTGAATCTGACAACAGCAAATAATATCATAAAATAAAACACAAGGTTGGCCACCTCATGTAGTTTTCAGGTTGGTTTAGGAGATTAATCAGAACCTTAAGCCCCAAATCTTGTTTCTGTGATTCATGTTTACTGAAGTCCCTTTCTCTCCATTTTTCCCAACAACTGCCAAAAAACAGGGAAAATCATCTTCCTTACTGAGACTTTGTAAGCACCAAATATTACACTATTATTACTGTATGGTTTTAAATAATGTTGAAGATATTTTCTAAGCTTCTGCATATAATATAATAATAGATAAGAAGCCACCACCCTTTTATTCATTCACATTTCCTGTGACAGCAACCAAAACCCTTTCCACTTACACAAAAGAGCCGAAAACACGTGCCATCAGACACTCAAGGATTTTTCAGAAACTGTATTACCCCTAGTAAAAATAAAAAATAAGGAAGCAGTTTGGAAATGAATGCTACTAGTCTTCTGAAACACGTTTACAACTGATAAGTGTCAAGGGCCTGCTGTAACTTAGTACCAAAAAAGCATTAAACGCAATTGCCTTTGACTAATAGATATCTTATGTTAAAGGATAACCTCTAATTCTGCTCCAAGAAGTACATACTTGCCATTCACTGCAGACGTTAGGAATTATGATTAAGATATATGAATGGAAGTCATCCTGGGGAAAAAATAGTTCATATAAACTTAAGTGAATCAAGACATTGGAACTAAGAAATAATCAGTAAAACTCAGAGCCAATGGAAAAGAAATTTTAAGAACTACTAGACGATTTGTATCTCAGTAAGACAAAGTATTTATAGGGACATATCAATGCCATGTATCACCACATAAAACGAATCCTAGGAGGGAATCAGGAAGAATTTTCTCAAAATAATATTCTACTTTGTTAAACACAGTATAGCATGACCCCATTCTTGTGTAACTCGGTGAAAAATGGATTCTAGTAGCAGTGGGAGCTACATTTATCTCTATGAGATGCACAGCTTTCCTATGAGACTTGATATCACAAAGCACTGGCACTGTATACACTTTAAAAGGGCAAAGCCCAATTCCTTTGTTTCTGTGTTTGCCCAGATTCTGCAGTTCTTCAAGTCCTATATATACGAGTGTCTGAAAAGAGAGTATTTCTCTAATGTGCACAGAAGGCCAAGTGTGGTCATTGAGATTAAACAGGCCAGGTCCTGAAAACATGGTTTTAAAAAAAACATTCCAAATAAATAGAGGTGCAGCCAAAGGCCACGTGTACAAAGAGTATATGGTTAAGGTCCATCCCAGTCACACCCAGAAAAAAAAAAAACAAAACAAATCTATCTGTGTGCCATCCCTGAAGACCAGGGACACAGGGCATCATGGAGATCCAAGCTGCTCATCCACCACCAGCAGTGCCAGCACTTCTGCTGCTAATGAAAACCACTTGGAACAGCACTCCTTTCTTTCCCCCCTAAGCATTCCCTCCTGTTACCCCCTGTGGTTATCATTCCTTGTTGCTTTTAATTTAAACATTATTTCTTAGCATTCCTGGATTTACCTGCTGTGTGTTGTGGCACTGTCCCATTAAAGGTCGCCAGGGTCTGCAGAAGGGAACCCTGAGGACTGTGCTGCTGGATGGCAAGCGTGGGGCTGTGTGGTGGCAGGAGGCAGCTCTGGACAGGCTCAGGGAGCCAGAGGCAGAGGGGGACGAGCCTTCCCCCCGCAACGAGAACTGCCAAGAGCTGTGAAAGCTGAAGACAAGCTTTATTGGAATAAGAATTACAACGGCAAGCCTTCAAATTGCAAAAGGCCACCTCTGCAGTTAAGACAGCCAGTCACAGAGCTGGCGAACAGATCCCTTTCTCATTCCATCCCATCCCCACCTCTGCTCTCAGCCCCACAGTCAGGCCAGCAAGGGCAAGAACTCCCTGGGTGACTATATTCTTCCCCAAGTCCCAAGGAAAAACGTCGTTCTTCCCCTGCCTTCATCCCAGGCTGCCCATTGGCCTCTGCAGTAAGCACTGTGGCTGCTGGTGGCTACAATTAGCCCCTTGTGGGGCTGGGTGGCTAACTGCAGCTGGTTGTAATTAGCCCTTTACAGACTGCCAGGCTGAAATTCGATCACATAAAGGCAGGACTTTTCAAAAGCAGTTTCTTGGCAGCTGTATACTAGGCCCCTGTGGAGGCGAAGAGCATACATATAGGAATGGTTATTCCGTGAGAAGAAAGCAATCACTCACAGGGATTTCTTTCAATGCCTCTTCGTGTTAACATGGCATAATGAAAGAAATTAACCGTAAGCTTTCTAATATGGAAGTAAACAGAGCTGAATGCAAAATGACAGCATTTTCTAAGCAAAGACAGGGGAAAAATAGTTTTTATCTTGAACTATTCATTACTAGACCAACAATAAATTATTTTGCAAAGGAAGCAGGGACTGTAAGGCAAAGGTGTAGTTTTCTTCATGTATACCACGTACAAATATTTGGGGATATCATGTAGTCTGTATCAGTTTGAATATACCAAAGCAACAGGTTTCTCTACTGTTTATATTCCCAGACAACACAAAAAGTCATCTTCTTTGTTCTAAATACAGCAGGCAGTAATTGCAAACTTAAGAGTTTTATGCAGTACCCCGTAATTTCATATATGCAAATTTTTATATTTTTTGGCAGATGTGCTATGCATTCATTACACTACAAGTGTAAAGGATAAAATGCAAGTGAATCCATGTTTTCATCTCTAGAGGAAGGTCTCAAATAAGCAAGCTATAATGGCAAATGTTGTTATAAAGCTGCTATCTGTTCTTGTGCTTGCAAAAAAATCTGTATGATTGCCATTTTCTACAAATATATAAATTTTGGTCTTTGTTCTCAACATGCAGATATCCCATCAATTTCAATGGCAGTCTTTATGCAGGATCACTCACAGTTATGTCCTTATGACTCTGTCCTGAGATGTCAATTATTATATTATTATAGTGCAGTGAGGAAAAATCTGTTAGCAAAGAAAGAACTTGTATGTACAGCTTCAAATGGATTGTAGTAAAAAATGAAAAAATAACCTTTCAAGGCATAATTATATGTATATAGACATATTTTCTTTCAAAAATAAGATCACTGAATAACAATCCAATGCTTAAAAAGAGGAGAATATTTTCCCAACACGTTCCTCTAAAGAAATCCCCCCTCTTTCCAAAGCTTCGAGTCCAGTAAGATGTGTTTTAGGAGAAAGGTAACAAATTACAGCAATTTGAAGGCAAAATATGGACAGGATGGAGGAAAAGAGTAGTCACTCCTTTCCATTCTTGTTCCATCTTCTGATACAGTAGTTAGCACACAGTTTGGAGTAGAAAAGGGGGCTCAAAGCAGGGAACAGTTATTGAGTGCTCACCTCAGGGCAAAAAGACTTCCAGCTGAACAGCCTACCAGGTGATTACTGGCAACAACAGTTGCAATTCTACCCCTTCATCCAGCCAGGCTTCAGCGGGAAAAGTACCACACAAACAGCTGTGTGGTGACACTCATCTTCCTTCAGCAATCTGTCTCCTGCCCGCATGTGTCCCAAAATCTACACAGATCTCTGTTTACTTACATATTTCAAGTTGTAACAGCTGGTTCATTTTGCCCTCTACCTTATACCTACCAGTCTTTCCAGAGAAATATTTGCAAATGATAATTCAACAGTTCTCAATCCATATCAGTGAAAATCCTACATGTGATGTGAGATAATAATTTAAATTCAAAGAGATGTTCTTTAATAGATCCAAGTTTTGATTTGCTCTGTACCGAAAAATTCACATTTTTCCCTACTAAGCCCTATTCCTCTACTGTTAATGCAAGTCCACACTGCTTCAACTAGAAGCTGATGGGTTTTCAAATACTTAAATAGTTCTTACATACCAATTTTTTTTCCCCAAAACATAGCTTTATCCATTCAGGGTCTGGTATGAATTTCAGCAGTCAGCAGGACAATTCTTTCTTTCTCCACAGCAGTCATCTGTGGAGTAAAACCAAACAAAGCATCACTTAGAACCTGAAACAGTAGTGGTGCATTGCTTCATGGAAATTATTTACAGGATGGAATACATGAAATAATTACCACTAAAATAGCTGACATTTCATGCTAGATTATAATCAGTTAAGTAGGCAGTCCTAGAAACATGAAAGCTGTCAGATGCTATTTTGGTAGCCATTGGACTGACAACTATTGACCCATAACTGTTAGCCTTTTAACCTGGTATTCTGTCTCTTATATCCATGTATTCCTTCCCACCTCGCAAAAGGTTTGAGAGACTACCTTTTTTGTTTGTTTTGTTTTTTAAGAAAGTTTTACTGTGGTCTTCGTTTCCAAGAATTACTACAATACAAATAAAAAAATACCAAACAACAATTTTTGAAGTGCACATGGGAAAAATAGCTGCTCCAGCTGATTCTGAATTAATTTATTCTGCCTGTTGAGAACTAGCCTTGAGGGATAGTTCCTGTAAAATGAGGGGACAAGTAACTGATCTTCTATGTCTTCCATCAGATTTCACAGGATTTTCAAAACGAGCATCATCTTAAACAAGAAACTTATTTAGAATTCATCTGTTAGCGCACAATAAGCTCTGCTGATGCCTTATTTCAAACAAGAAAATGGTAGCACTATATATATGCCCTCCACAACACAAAACTAATATCGTTATTTGCTTTAAGGATAACTTGACCACAGATGCTGGTGCCAGTACTCCAGCATAAATCCACACTATTAAATTTCCTGCTTCACTCTGATGCTACAAGCTTTACACCCAGAAGCTTTATGCTGACAAGCGGGAAGTCATATAAAAATTGAGTCCCATCTTAGCAATTAGTTTTAACAAAATAGATATCACACAGACAGATCAATCCTCAGCATCTTATCCCCCTTTCAGCAATGTACTCTTCTACCGCTTCACATTTCTCAATAATCAAGCCCTTGAGGTAAGGATGTTACCATTTTTCCTCCTTTGTCTATTAAAGGACAACGCAATTCCTGGCATTATAAAAACAACAGTAATGTCCTGATTGCATTAGTTTCCACTCTTTGCCTAGAGTGGAATAAGCCCCTTGGAAAAATGGGGTTTTTTTGAGTATGGAAGGAACAGACTGAGTTTTAACCATATTTGATATCAGCCTGTATGCCTGGTAACATCATTTCAGAAAAGCTCTGGACTCAATTTGGGCTGAGGCTATGCTCCCACGGTTGAAGCTTCTCTTTCATAATTCAGATTTTCTTTGGTTTCAGATTTACAAATATAAAGTTTCTTGCATGCATAAATGGTACAGCAATCACCGCTCCCTCAATATCTGTTCTTCCCTTTTTCCTTATGAAAAGCAAAAATTATTTTAAACCAAGTTGTCCTTCATGCTTCACACCAAACGCTGTTTTCCAGTTTTGGAAACTAGTAGGTTTCCATTGTATAAATTTGAGTAAGAAATTCTGGTCATGTAATGCTTTACCCAGCTTTCTGAGAACTCAGTTTAATACTGAAGTATAGAATATTAAAAACAATATTGTATTAAAGGTAAGTTTTGTTTCCTAGAAGCTTTACATACATTTCCAGCATATTAGTCACCCTAAGCAACATTTCCAAATGGAAGTAGTTGCTTGCACATCAGATATCAAGGTCTTCTTTTGCATTGCTTCAATATTTTAGAGGAATCCACCAATTCTCTCAGCAAGATTAGTTTATACAAGTTATCTTAAATATTCCTTTGAAGAAAGTCACGTAGCCTTGTATGCTACTGCTTCCAGTAAACACTTCTTTAAATGCATGGATCATTGACTGGTAGCTCATTTTCCTTGAGTTCCAGTAAAGAACCCAAGACAAGAGAGGTGCACAGGATAGTGACAGCTTATCTATCTGTAATAGATAGATCTGTTTACTCCAGCTGGGCAATGATGAAACTCTACTGAAATCAAGGGAATTCCACCACTGGAATATAAAACAGTTATCAGTCAGGCGGAAATCTTAGCCTGATGGCTGGAGCTTCCCACCACTTCCACTCTTGTTCCCCCCTTCTGAAGTGTTCAGTTCCAAAATCATTCCACAGACTCTGGAAAAATTAAAATACAGCAAAAAACAATAAAATCCAAAGACCTCCATTTCAACTCCAGTATTTTTTCCAAAACTAAATCTCAGCAAGTCTTTTCTCACTCAGGCAACATCTTGCCTAGACAGGTGGAAGACACCACACTACAGACACAATCCATCTGTATTGGTTTTGTGTGGCAAGGCTTTGGTAGCAGGGGGCTGGAGGGGTGGCTTCTGTGAGAAGCTGCTAGAAGCTCCCCCTATGTCCAGTATAGCTAATGCCAGCCGGCTCCAAGATGGACCCACCACCGGCCAAGGCCGAGCCCATCAGCAATGGTGGCAGCACCTCTGGGATAAAATATTTAAGAAGGTGGGGGGAAAGTGTGGAACAACAGATGAATAGAAAAGTGAGAGTATGTGAGAGCAACAAGTCTGCAGACACCAAGGTCAGTGAAGGAGGAGGGGGAGGAAGTGGTCCAACTGCCAAAGCAGAGATACCCCTACAGCCCATGGAGGTTAATGGTAGAGCAGATATCTACCTGCAGCCCATGGAGGACCTCACAATGCAGAAGGTGGGTGCCCGAAAGAGACCATGACCCCATGAAGACCCACCCCTCACTGGAGCAGGCTCCTGCCCAGACCTGTGGACCCGTGGGGAGAGGACTCCGTGCTGGAGCAGGTTTGCTGGCAGGACTTGGGACCCCACAGTGAACCCACGCTGGAGCACTCTGTTCCTGAAGGACTGCACCCCGTGGAAACAACCCACACTGGAGCAGTTCAGGAAAACTGCAGCCTCTGGAAGGTCTCATGTCAGACAAGTTCATAGAGGACTGTCTCCTGTGAAAGGGACCCCACACTGGGGTCCCTACGCTCCCCCCACTTCTGAAGAAGCGGCAGAGCAGAGACAATGTGTTATGAACTGACCACAACTTCCATTGCCCTTGTCTATGTGCCACTTGCAGGGAGGAGGTAGAAAAAATCAGGAGTGAAGTTGAGCCCAGGAAGAAGGGAGGAGTGGGGGAAGGTATTTTAAGATTTAGGGTTGTTTTTTTTCCTTCATTTTCCTCCTCTGATTTGGTTTGTAATAATTTAAATTAATTTTCCCCAATTAGAGTCTGTTTTGCCTGTGACAGTAACTGCTGAGTGATCTCTCCCTGTCCTTAGCTCAGTCCATAAGCATTTCATTATATTTTCTCTCCCCTGTCCGGTTGAGGAGGGCAGCAATAGACCAGCTTTGGTGGGCACCTGGCATCCAGTCATGGTCAACCCAGCACACCATCCAAATCAGACAAGAAGAAAAAATCTTCCAAAATAAAATAATATGCAAAAATATCATAGTAAATCCAGTGTTTACTTATGCTGATAAACCTTTTGGGTAAAGCATACAAAACCTGCTTATTACACTCAGCTCAATAGCAGTAGCTTCAATAATGCTCAATAAACAACTCTTTTAATGCGAGTATCGGTTTTTGAAGCAAAAGACTTTGAGCTCTAATTTCCATGCTCTACTCAGACAAGTAGCAGAGTAAGGGAGCCACTAAGCTCTGGGCTACATGGCATCATGTTTGGTGTAAAGTGACAGTTTCAGACTGACTGGTGGGCTTAGGTTTCGTAACGTTACAATACACACTTCACTGTAAGCCCACCATTGCAATATCAATAACAGACAGGCACAGAATTGCTTATTCAAAGATTCCAGTGAGCAGCTCGTTGTCATCTCCATCACAGATGCAAAACATATGCTACAAAGCTAAAACATCTTACTGCTTCTGTCTGCTGAATTTTACATTTGCTAATGACTGATACAGAAACAGGTGCTGCTGTAAAGTGATGGGAAAGCACTGTTAGCCATATGACTATGGCAATAATGGAAAGTTGTCCACAAGAGGGGAAGACTTCAAATTAAAACATGTGTAATTCATTTCCTTCATATAATATTCTCTGGTGACATTTGTACAGAACTCCATGCATTAGCAATCTATTTGTGATGTTTTGCAATTGGTTCGAAAGCAATTTTTTCTCTGTGGAGTGACAGCAGCAGCAGTGATTAAATGAAGCTGGAATGGAAGGTCCTGCTGAGCCTCCCCTGCCGGGGAGCAGCCACTGTACTTGGAAACTTTAGGGAGTTTTTGTGGGTTTTTTCTTGTTTTCCTTGCCAATTTGTGATTTGTTCTGTTTGACTTACTTCCCCTTTCCTTAAGACTGTCACTATCTATGACAAGCTAATTATGATATATTCATTTCTGAATACTTTTAGAGAGATGTCCCAGAATGTCAAATAATGTTGTAATAGAGATGAGGAGAAAACAGCAGGTGCTTGACATCTAATTTAGTTAGAGCTGCCAGCCTGAAATAAGAGAAGAAATGAACATACAACACATAGCGTGCATATATTTATTAAATCTCTAGGTACTCAAATTAGCCTAGCCAATAGATCTCACTGTTGTTCTGTATTTCTTATCTACTACACATTTACAGAGAAGGAGAAATGCAGTTTGGAGCATCCATCTTCTACGCAACTATTAACCTACAGAGATTCATGAGAAGTGGAACTAAGACTCAATACCAGGATATTCCCCTCGCATTCAAGAGCAGCTGAAGCTGCTCCACATCTCACAAGAGGTATCACACTTTTTGAGGTTCACACTTAGTTAAGCAGACAGAGAAAACGCTTATAAATATTACTGCCACAATCATGAACAGTCCTGCCTGTCAAGTCTAGGGAGTCATGATGTTATGAGTCATTCCTAACAAAACGATGAATTTAAATATAAGTTGATCCAGACTTCCTCTGACCCCCAGTTCTCAAATAGTTTGTAGAGAAAATCCTTCTCTGTTCACCAAATCACAAGCTCACAAGACAGTAGCAACATTAGTGGGTTTGGGGGAGATAGAGAAGCTGTAGTAGGAAAGGTTTTAGGCACCAAGGAGACATGTCTTCTTATCACTTATATTGTTTTTAGCTGTCTTCTAGCAACACTTGCATTATTTTGTCATTTTAATGCTTTCTTATCCCAGCTCTAGCACAATGACTATACACAAGTCATGATAGTGCCTCTCCCTCTAGACAGGTATGCAAAAAAGAAATGTAAGCTATAAAACCGTCTCAAAGTTTTGACTTTTAAAGCAAGTTTATGTCTTTGGACTCAGCTTCCTTTGAAGCTGATGGGACAATCTCACTGGAACTTAGTGGAAAATCTACCCCCAAAACCTGGCCAGACACTAAGTATCAGGCTATACCATTTTTTTTCCTAAGAGAATTCTTTCTTTCAGACACTGTTTTCCACATGTATCCTGGGTTCACTGAGGTTTAGATTTATTTAATGTATGTTGCCACTGGAAGAAGTTTAGAAGGGCTTAAATTTCTTTTACTAGCTTCATTTCCTCTGGTAGATAATAATTTTCTTGCAGTATTATATACCTATGCATTGTATGTATTCTTGTGATGCCTGGGATTCCCTGCTTTCCTGTTTGGACACTGAGAGCAAGACATGCTGAGCAATTTAATCTAGGAGCCTGCTACTCTGAGCTGCATGTAAAATTAACAGATACAGGCAAAGGAGCTAAAGCATCCTCTAGCTGTGACTCTTCTTTTGTCTCTCTCCATCCACTTTATAGGAGTTTAGAATCTCTAGTCAAACATCTGCAGAATTATGTGGCGTGGCAGTCCTAACTGTGCAAAGTGGGTACAGCTGAAACCTGCAAATAACCAAGTTTATGGTAAAAATCTCTATTTGCATATTATTTTGTACACTAGCAGGCAGTGTTAGGCGCTCTAATTTCAAATAGGCATCTCAAAATATGTCTAAGAGCAGCCCGTCTAAGGCCAGCATTCTTCTTCTGTAGCCACTTTTGACACCGGCCCAATATATGCCTGATTTTCTATGACTGCAAAAAGAATACAATTATTTTTGCAAGAAAAAGAAGTGTGACAAACTTGTATATTCTTTTCAGCTCCTTACTGCGAAAAGTGCAATCCCCAGCTACTGCCTTCTATATGTGCAGAGACTCCTTAATGCTCAGGAGACAAAGGACAGAGGACTACATGACTCCTCAGACCTCCTGAAAGAGCTGCAAGAAAACTGAAATGAGAGGCAGCTTTGCATTAGGTGAGTGAGCCTTCAAAGCCAATAAGGCTGTTGGAGAAAATCATGTCACTATTCTTGAATCAGAACAGGCCCATGACAGCAAACTGTATTCTTTTGGATTTAAGTTTCCTCCATCCCATGATTGCTCCAGGACAAAACCAAAACCATGCTGTCCTATTCACAAGCCATACCATGAGCCCTGGAAATGGGACTATAGAGACCTGTTTAGGTAGAAATTTACTTTAAAGGACTGTTTCACAGGAGAGTTATTTGTGTGCCATTCAGCCCTTCTAAGGTCTGGCAAGGATTCTAAGGTGACCTGTAGGCAAGAATGAAGTACCATATTTCTCTGTACATTAGGGGAGAAAGGCTTTGGCTTTTTTGTGTTAGCTCTCAAGATTCAAAAATAGCAATAATAACTTTCAGCATTAAAAATATCATGGTCCATTACACACAGAAATTTATAGATATATAACAGGGTCTTATTAACAAAACCAAGTTTTCTTTGGGTGCTCTGCCACCTCTGAAGTATGCAACCATATGAGGAGTGGGAAGAAAAGACACTAATTATTGATCTGAGAATGGAGGAATATAGTCCTTGTGAGATTCAAAAGACCCCTGGGACTTCTTTGTAAAGCACTTCTGAGATTGATGTGCTCATGGATCAAGTGCTTTTGCTTTCTTTAAAGCAGCTGAATGGATACCAAAGAAGTCCTACATATAAGAGTACTATCCGCAAGACCTCAAAAATGACAACTACATTCACCACTGCAAATTGCTAACTCAGTCACCCTAATCCTCAGGTATAGTACTCACTTTTTTCCAGCACAAAAAGCACAACTCTCTTAGCATTTATGAAACTGAATCTATAAACATATCTGAAATTCAAGCACATGCACTGCACTGCTCTTCAACAGACCTGCATCAAGTTAGTACTTTCACATTTGAGTAATTTAAACCTGCAAAGAGTTGACTATGCCTCTCAATTTTTTGGTGCTGTGCACCACTAATGAAAAAAAGTATTGTGTACCAAAGAATATAGCATAACACAAAGATTAAGTACTTCCAACAGCATAATGGCCAAAACCTACATTTTTATAGCTGGCACTATGCATTCTTTATAACATTAGCAATACTTGTAGCAAATGGCACTTACTAACCAGAAGCCTGGGGCTACCATGGTCACCTCAATAAATTCTTGCTGCATGCAGAGCTCAAGTCAAAATGCAAAGCCACACTAATGTAAAACGTGCAAAGTTCTTTCTGCAATAAGCTGTATATTTTAACAGGCAGCTGTGACACCATTATGCCATGATCCACGTTGGCTTTCTGCTGGTGTCCAAATCATTGGTCTGAAACTTTAAAGCTATGGGGTCTAATTTCTCTGCTAGAAAAGGTACCCTGTGGGGCTAATCAGTCTGGACAGAGGATTAGATAAACATCACAACATTTCTACTACAATCCAAGCTAGCTGTCAGTATAGATATGCCTATTGTGTAAAAACATTCCAAGTGTAACACCATAACTCCCAGGTAAGATACCAGCTCTTAGGAAGGACCTTACTGACACTATCTAAACTAGTAGATGTAGAAGCACTAAGTTCTCCAGTCTAGATAGGTACCCTGGCTGCAACCACTCCCATTCTGCAGTGAAACTTGCACCTTGATCTTTGCAGGAGAGAAATCCAGGAACATGTGCTGGAGGACACATGATGAGCCCTCCAGGTCCTTCATTGGGCATTTTAGGATCAGAACCCTAGGACACACTGACAAGTGCACCTGTCCCTTACCATGAACACAGTATTAAAAAAGATGGGGGTTTTGACTTATGTGAGACAAACTCAGCAGAATTTTCCTCTTTCTTTCAAACACTGTTAAAAGACTTATCAATCATGTGTTCAGTTTTTGATGGAGGGCAGTTTTATACTTGGTTTCTTCTGCATGAGTTAACTCAAAACTACCTAAACACTGCAAAAGAGTCAAGCTAGCTGTTATCTTAAATAAGACTATTTTCTGACTCTCCCTTATTCCTTATACATATATATATATAAAATAATGAAGTGCCATTTAAAACTTCTGATTGTCCTTGCAGTTTCTGGAATGTTTCCTCTCTGGAAGAACTTTTAACTGCTGTATCCTTCCTCTCAGAGTATTTGTGTAGTTGAGTTTGCTTCTGATACAGTGTGTTGTTCTGTAATCAGAGTCAATCAAGAATCAGGCAGAGACCTGCCTTCTTCAATGCCTAATAGGTAAGAGTTGCTTAATATAGCACCACACAATAACCTGGTCCCAACCATCGCTTGCAAGAGAACCTTTCAAAGGCATAAAAGTTATTTCAGATCAAGGGTACAACAAGTTCTCAAACAAACCCTGCCAGCAACCCTTCCTATTTTCTGGTAAGCTAGCCTTCATAAACTCAGCTATGGCAATGGCTTGGGAATACACATGCCTCTTTGAGAAATCAGGCAAATTAAAATTTAACACTTAGAGGAAATTATGGAATCTTTTGCTGAGAGGCTTTCAAATTATAAAACTGTAAATCCTTCCAGTCCCTGATGTTGTAGATGGTTTTGTTACAGGTATTGCATGAAGACATTGCAATCTCCTGCAAACTGGTTGTCTCAACAAAAACTTTAGAACAGCATTCTTTTCGCCAATCTGAAAATTACATGCAAAGAAATCACCAACGGGATTTCATAACAAATTCTGAGAGGTGCCCTAGAAGATGCGCAAAGTAGTTTTACAGTTGCTTACAAATTCCCTCCCTGCAACTGGCACAAGTGGCCAGGTAAAACCAAATAACCCTATTCATTTACAGCAAATCAGTGAAAATATTATTTCAGACTAGACTTAAATTTGGATCCAGCTCAAAATCCAAAATCATAAAAAAAAACAACCAAAGCAAAACAACTAGCCTTATCACTGAAATCCTTATTCATAGAGCTATGGGTGTAACACAGCAGCAAGCCCAATGTACAATGAAAGAATACACCCCAAGTTTGGGCGACAAAGCAAATTTAACTGACACAATAATCAAAGGAGGGTTCAAGAGCCTGCTCTGCCACTTCAGTAAATGTATCACACTGCCTAAAGAAGGTTTTATAAAGAGAGTGTTCAGCAACTTCAGTAGCTTTTAGTAAGTGCTTACTATAACCTTTCTCGATCTTATGTCTTCCCTCTTTTCTAATACGATCTAATATGTAATTTGCCTTTTTTACTGAAACCGTTCCATGGGATCATGGTTTCAACAATTTTTTCCACAATAATCCCCAAGTATTTTTCTTGATCACTGTGCTGGATGATTGTTCCATTTAGCAGGTATTCCCCAGATTATTTAGTTCCTTCAACTTTAATTATCTTACATTTCTCTACATTGAACTCTATTTGCCATCTGCTGGCCTAGTCTCAAGTGAAACAATTCCTTCTAATTTTGATTGCATTACACTGTGTTATTTCTTCTGCCTCTAATCCTGGTATTTGCAATCTTGGAGGTTTTGTTTTCAATATTCTTTTTCAAGTCAGCTTGGTAGGTGTCAAGCGAAATGGCTCAGCCAGTACAGAAAAGAAATAAATCCTTTAGGAAAAAAACCTTTGTTTTCATATGAATTTAGGTGTTCTTCAGCAACTCAAAAAAATAAAGTTCATTTTTCGTATAACACAGGAAATATAAATTACATATTGCCATACACAGCCTGTGTGTTGTGTCCTTCTCTCTCAAGGAAAGATCTAAAAGTCAGGGTTCAGAATAAATTTTTCAGCATTCTGAAGACTTCTCTGAGCTTGTGAAAACCATTTGTTCTTAAAATTGGACTTCAACTGACCTTTGAATTAGCTGATGATTTCAGCCCCCCATTGCAAGTTTTGCTGTCTTTTATTGGCAACTAATAGCTGTATTTTGTACTTGGAGGAACCAATCCAAAGCCTATTGCAACTAGTTAGTTTTCCCATTGGCTCTAGTGGGCTTTGGCTCAGGACTGTCTAGTGTTTTCCACTTGAAGAACTCCAGCTACCTTAATTACAGACAGAAAGAAAATTTCCTAAATTTACCTTTCACAGAAGATAAAATTTAATCCCAGAGGTTAACTACACTTTTTAAGATCAGCAAGAGGTTTTGATCATGGCTTTTTAAAAATTCGCTAAAGAAAAGTTAGCAGCAGAACAGGGCAAGAATCTCCATGACAAATCATGAGACTAACCAAATTACACTTAGCTTTATTCCACATTAGAGTGTTTTTCAGCATATCCTTGGAAGCAGACTTTATCTGTAGATTCTATCTGGAGACTGTGAGGTTAACTCACATTCAGATTAAGTCATTAACTTTCTACCTCAGGAATTTGGTAAGTGATTTTTTTCTACCACCAGAAAGAGAATCAAAATATAGCTAACTGATATTTTTTTTTCCACCTGCTGAGCAGCAGGTTTTAATTTTCTCTGCCACTGTAATGATATCCTTTAATGAGGGCAAGGAATCAGGTTTTTCTAAAGATCAGCGATTCTGATGGCAACAGAAGTTAGAAAAACAGTACCTTGAATTCAGGTCCCACTAAGGAAGGGTGAGGGGGTTTTTTCCCAATATTTCTAAATGGTTTTGTCTGTTTCAAATACATATATATATATATATTCAAGTTTGACTGGAGCAACCTGCCTTAGCTGGACCTGCTTTGAGGTCCCTTCCAACCTGGGTTCTGTGATTGTAAAGCCCTGGAAACGGATCCACTTACACACACCAGTAGTCTTCCTAAAGACATATGCAACAAATCCTAGGGGTGACTGACACGAGACATTTTTACATCTGAATTTTAGAAGATGCTTTTATACCTTACTAAGATTTCTCATTAACATGATTTCTTAAGGATATTATAAGAGTTTTAAAATACCAGAAATTCCAGATGTTTGTAATAAAAAAAAAATTATTATATTTAAGGAAAGGGTTTGCTTTCAAAACCCAGTTTTTTGCACATTCACACCCTTCACTTCCGAGGAGGACTGCTCTATCTGAATGGTTACATTTGGAATGCATCTACATATGTGGTATAGCAGACTGAACTTTCTCTTTAAAACAACCTGGTCTACCAGTCATACTTCAGCAACTCAACTCAGGGTACCCTTAGGGGCTGTACCCTTCCTATTTAACTTCCTGCTGCGATGAAGCTGTTGCTCTTGTTTAATTTCTGAAGGGATTAGTTTAGCTCAGTGACAGCATCGATTATGTATAAAATTGTCAATTATCTAGTATTATTGTTTATAATAATCTTCATACATATTTACAGAAACCTCTCTCTCTATGGCTCTTTTATCAGTTTCCACAAAATGAGTACCTTTGCTTGAAGACTGCCTCTTGAAAAACATCAGAGGAATCAGTTATACACAAACGCATTTTAACTAGGCTTTGCAAAACCACAGAAGTGTTTATGCTCTACCTAGCCCTCTTAGCAGGAGCTTAAATTATGAAAAGGAACCTCTGCCTTAGAGGCACAAAGGAGTTGGCACAGAAGTATGTCAGTCTCCTACTGCTCTCCCTTATCCCTCTGCCACCGCTGGCACAGTCGTCCTGTGGAGGAGAGCAAGTGAGGGCAGTCGTTGCTATTTCTAAAGCAGCTTTAATTCTCCAGCAGCTTCCTGCCAAGAAATCTGCAGGGTCAACAGGGAATGTTGTTAGGGAGTCACAACTCTTGTTGCTTGGGTTTTAAGCTTTATTGAAGCTTCAGCTTTGTTAAACATTTATAATACCTTAAGAAATACACTGTAAGCACTGATAAGGGACATCTGCACTGTACAGAATATTCCTCCCACTCCACTAATAATGGACCCAATCGTACCTTTAAGAGGCATGTCCTTGGACTTGCTAAGAGATGCAGTTATCCACATCTTAGTGCTTTACTTTTCTGCTCAAAGAATTCCCTATCTTAGTAGTTCCAGATTATTATTTGTGTCTATTCTTGTGAAATCTTATTTCATCATTTCTTTCATCTAGTAGGCTGATACTGGCCCTCCACATTCTCTTATTAGACAAATTAGGGGATTCTTCCCATTTCAGTGAACTGTGCATTAATTTAAATTTTAAAATATAGAAATAAAAAAAAGGTGCTGCCTTCATCACACTGGGAATCTTTGAAGACAACTTCTTCAGTATCTTCTTCATTACTTAACATCTATTTAGTCATTGTGGTTCTACAACCACTATGTCATATGGTGTGTCAAGAACAAGACATTAAGCCTTCCATCTTTTACTACTATTTGTCGCTGCACAAAACAAATGTCATACCTACCTACATCAGTATTTTACTCAGTGGTATGTAGGTACACAGTTTCAACTACAAGATCCATAATAGCTTCCTGCAAACACCTTCTGGGTACAGAATCTTTACTAGATTGGCATACAATCTTTACTAGATTTACTGCAAAATTAAACCACACCTCAAAGGTACTCTTCAAAATCTCCTAGCATCTCCAACAAGCTCTGGTAAAAACTATGGATTTCCATCAATTTTCAGATTATGTTTAAAGAAGGGAATATCATTCAGTGTGAATCCTACAGTGCTGAGGTTCAGATTCATCATACGCAACCAAGGCACCAAAGGCAGGTGTGCAATAACTGTGAGCTCCCTCTGTAATCATTAGAGATAGATGTTTCCAGAAAGCAATTCAGATTTTCAATGGAATGAATGGCTCTTTGAGTGTGTTTACCTCTTTTAAGTGACTACAAAGGGGGCCTGAGACAACAACGTACTCAATGTAGTCATGTCAGTGTAATGCTAACAGTTAAGCAGCTGGAAGACCCAATCTGTTTCTGACTATCAAATATTGTTACAGTAGATAAAAATAACACGGGTGCACACATTTCTCCCTCAGAGTCAAACACGGAACAGAATGTAGGAACCAAAAGTAAGTACCTTACCCAGTTGATCAACATCATTTGCATGTAACAGAGCTATGAACTGTACAAAAGCTAACAAATGCCCATCCTAACCTCATTTAGAGCTACCATATCCTTCCAAGAGCTCTTCGTAACACTGTCTGTGTTATATAAATATACCTAACTTCATTTCAACACCTATACCTTCCCATCAGTAAAATGGCCCCTTATTCTTGCTTTAAAACCTTTGTGTGTAAGACTTGCCTGTAAAAATAATAATTTTATCAAGCATTTTTTTAGGAACATGCTGAACAAGTTAAAATGTAATTAACTGTAATAAAATCATTACAGGTTGCAATGCCACGTGACACTCATAGTAAAGCGAACTCACTAAGAATAAAAAGTGGTGTGTCTTACTCCCGTGTAATGAAACAGAATCATTATTATAAGTCAGTCAAGCTTCATTAGCAAAACAGCAGCATTTGTGAGTCAGAGCAGCACTAGCAGACAGCAGGCTAGCCTACTTGATCCATTTTTAAGTCCATTTCTATTAGCCTTCAACTACTATTTTCAACAGTACAATGTTTAAACTGCTTACCATAACACAAAATCACCTTCCTCAATGTATAGCCGAAGCATTCAATAAACGAAGTATTCTGGCAAGTAATGAAAACCAGGACACTATATACAGCAGTAAATATTTGACTGGTTCTTCAAAAGAAAATTGCAGCATTTCAATATTTACTTTCACTCAGAACTGTTGATTATTTCCCTGCTGAGCAATAAAAGAGGAAAATTAAAAGTACCTTCATAATTACTCGATCTTCCTTTTAAAAAATAATATTTGCCAAAATATTCTTTGTATTCCTATTCTTCGTGAATTAGAAAAAGTAAACTTGCAAATGCATTTGGAAGTGCTACTGTTTTAAAATAACATCTCAAACTCTGGTTTTCCTATCTGCTCTCTGCCCTAAAGCAAGTAGCAATTTCTCACTATGACAAGATGGATCTGGCATCCTCAAGCTGTATCAGCATGAACTATCATCAGCACTTGCTGAGCATCTATCTCACGTTATATACAGTTCCTAACACGTTTATGCTACAATGGCAATTATAAAAGTAACATTGGCTGCCTGCAGATGGTTATTTGATCCATAACAAAAATGAGTCTTCTTATTGTTTATTATCACCAGTGTAAAATCCATCCTGTCTGAGTAGAAGATGGACAACAGATCTCTTATCTCTTTAACTACATAGTCTCTTGAGAGTAAATCATCAGTTACACATGGTGATAAGGATGCCCCAAAATTTCACTTCAATTTTGATCATTCAAAACATTTGGAATAAATCTCATCTAAAGTAGTAATAGCCTGACTGCCCACACTTTTCGTCAGAATTAAATGTGTATTTAACACAGTTAGGTATAATTCACAAGACAGAGAGTCAATTCTTTTTCTGGTTCCCAGCTAGCAGGCACGCACTTGGTACCAATTTGTGAGTCTTGTCTGCATCTTCACTGGGCAAAATAACTCAATTAGGCAGTGTGCTGTTCCTAGGATGGGTAGTACGATATAATTTATTTTCTTTTAAAGATTCAACCTGACACTTATTTTGAAATACTTACTCTATAAACAAAAGCTAAATCTTTTGTTATACCTGAAAGCAACTTTTCAGCATTAACCTTATTTATTCACACCAAACCTCGAGTTTTTGATGATGGAAAGTAAACAAAGAGGTTCAATTTTTCTTACTTTGACTACCTGAAGTTATACCAATAGGTTAAGCAAGGTCTCTGGGCTCTCTTTAGGGTCAATAGTGAGAGACAGGCATCTCCAGAGGGCGATTCATCTCATCCCAAAACAAATGTTATGATACAGAGTTGATGTACTGTATTTGTTCACCACTGAATAAATGAGACACCTGCTTTTTGAGATGACTAAAGATGAGAATGTCCTCTCAAAGACTGTCTTTGTCCAAAGTAGCACACAACTCAGTGAAAGCAAACCAGAACCAGCATTCACAGAGTAGTGGCTACAGCCAGCCTGTTAATTCCTGGCCTAATTGTAGGAAAATAGCAACAGTATATCAGAGAAGAACAAGGAACATGTAATGATTAATTAAAACTACACTACAGATAATTTAAGTTCTGTTATAGGTAAAATGCTATATAATTGTAACAGAGTATTTTTTTCCTCTATTATTGGAACACTCTTTAAAAAGCCTTAGGAAGTAAAATGTGTTCTCTTTCAAAGAACACATGGCTGAAAAACATTAGCCCATCACTCACCTGAGAAGACTGGATTTTATAGATAACTATGAAATGAGGAAAACGTTGTCAAGATTAATTTTATATTTCCTACTTTTGTCAGCTTGCATGAGTAACTTCCATCCCCTTTTGCACAGCTCTTAATGTATTAAAAATAATGAATAAAGGAGACTCTAACAGGAGAAGTCAAATATGACAATATAATTAAATTACTCAGCATCCAGAAATCTCTTGCTTTTCAGATCTATGAGTTAAATATATGCCAATTCAATTTCCTTAAACACTTGACAGGACCTATTTTCTATGAGATTTCTTGCTAACAGGCTTTCAGTCACATTAAGTGCTCACAAAGTGCACAGAAGTTGTATTTTACTGCATCACCCTAATTGAGCTGTCTTGGCTAAAGTAGCTGAATGTTACAGAAATGTTTATTATACAAGCCCACTTAGTCTTAAACTAGAAAAGAACAATCCTGTACATTTGAGTATCATTTATCCTAGAAAAAAAGAAAGCAAAAGGTCTTTTATCACCCTCTCATTTCAGTGAATTATGCTTATGAAGTTCTTTTACAACTCAAAACCTGGTTTCACTCCAAATTCTGAAAGGGCAAAGCCTCAAATACCTTTCAGTTGCCTCTTATTACATTTGATGTCTCTTTCTGGCCAAGAAGTATAACTTA
Organism: Tringa solitaria; assembly: GCA_026413425.1. Taxonomy (NCBI): domain Eukaryota; kingdom Metazoa; phylum Chordata; class Aves; order Charadriiformes; family Scolopacidae; genus Tringa; species Tringa solitaria. Next base: position 9,187,587 of record JAOXJM010000033.1, on the reverse strand, counting down.
GTTCCTTCTGGCATTCAGTACTAACTTCCTATTTATAACTCATAAGTGTTCATACCTCAGCAGCACTCTATGAATGAGGAGATGATATATTTTTGTTTTCAATAAACATTTTGTTGTGCATGTTTGCCTTTCTTCTATAACTTCATTGAGACTTGCTTTTCCATTTCTTTTGAGCATCTGTCCATCCAGTTTAAGTGTCATGTTTAAAGACAGACACAGTACAAAGTTAACAGATGTAAAAAAATCCTAATATCTACATATGAAATGCAACTGTGGCTGAAATGTTGCACACACCCAAAATCTCTACCTATTTCATATGCCTTCCTCAGGGCAGCAAAGGAGGTAAGGATGGAAATCAACTTCTCTCAAGCAGTAGACTAAAATACAACTCTGTTACAGTCTAAGGATGTGTTATAGCAACAAATTTATTGGCTAAAAGCTGTAGTAAAGCTATTTTAGTTGTAAAGCAAGATGACATTTATATACATTTACCTGATAGGGGCCACTGGCTCACCTGACCCTCTCTCAAGCAACTCTGCGTACCTCTGCAGCATGGCTCCAGAGTTCCTAGCCGTGAGCACAGGGTAAATTCACTCGATCTGACCCCCCTACTTTGGCCACAATAGATCAGCAGAATCTATTCATTTGATCTTTGGGTTACATCTTATCTGCAATGGTGCTAGTGGCTCACCAACTCAGTACATGCCTTGGAGAAGATATGGCAATCTAAATGAGAGCTTTAAATAGTAGACTTGACCTGTTTTCCTTCATTTCGGAATAACTCTGTAGTTTCTTTTAAAAACAAACAAACAAATAAAAAATCCAATACACAAAACCTGCATGTCAGCTTAGGGGCTGCTTCAAGGCTACAGAAAACTTTGGTTTAAATCCAGTTTTTGCCTCAGTCTAGCCCCACTTATGCAAGATTACCCAAACAACTGACCCAAAATACTTCAACCTGAGAAGACAATGGAGAAAAGAACAATAAATGAAGATCAGACACTGAAAACTGCGTTCATTTGTTGGTACCCAAAAAAATCCCAAAATAAAGCAATAAAAAACCCCATTCTTTTAGTAGGGTCCCTTCCCAACACGCAATCAGCATAATTACAGGCAGGGATATTAGATCACAAGAAAGAAAGAAGCTTGCACACAGTGCCACAAAAATAGAGTCTCTGCTGTCCTGTCAAATCTTTTCGCCCTGTGCACTACCTCTGCTTTTCCAACTAATTCATTTTAGTTAATTTCATCTACTTTTCTCAAGTGTCCTTTCACTATAATTCAGTGTCTACATTAGATCTGCACCTTGACTGATGGTTTTTTTTCCCCTTATGTCCATGCTTGGCAAGCATTTAATAGTAATTAAAGATTTCTCTAGTCTATTCAAAGGGTACACAGATAATCAACAAGCAGTGACTTTGATTGATAGTCACTGTCATGAAAACTGGGGGATGAAACCTTTGAGTGAATTTCCTTGAAGAAAAGCTCTGTAGATAATATGTTCCAAACTACAGCCGAGCTGTATTTTTACCACATGCCAGTGTTGCTTAGAAAGATGGTACAGACTACCAGAGATTGGCACAATGAAAGAGATTTGCTGCAGCCAGCCATCTGAATTTCTCAGTGATCTCATTTGCCCTGGGGTATCTCACCTTCTCAATATTACTTTAGACTCCTTAGTGGTATGACATATCAACAGAAAATCAATAGCAATAAAACTACAGTGAATCAACCTTCATTGCTGAGAAATTAAGACAGAAAGTGAATCTCATGGATTTCAAAATAATGATGAGAAATGACAAAAACCAACAGCAATGGTAAAAGGGCAAGAACAGCTAAAGGGTCTCCATGGGTCATCATTGCAAAACATTATTTCTGTATACGTATACTTGATTTAGTGCTGGTTACATGAGGTCTCTAGTACCACAAAAGCTAATCAGTCATTGCTTTGGATGACAGCCTTAGCACCTGTGCTTCATCAAACAGCAGGAAGCCTTGTAAATTACCCAGAGAAGCAACTGGTGACCATACCACATGCCTGTGAGAATCTTGCAAATCCTATTTCAGCACACTCATTAGGTTTATTTCATTTTCAATACTATTAAAGTCCACATAAACACTTTATAGTATTATTTATCCTTTTGCCCTGATTACTGTTTTTAGGATCAAGTTAATGTCACTTTTGCTTCTTGCGCTAACAGGGACGCATTAATCCTGATTTTTGAAGTAGTGCCAGCATGTCTTTGACAACAATCTGGAATATATACTAATTTAAAAGGAAAATTAATGGCTAGAGAGTGATGGTATAGAAGACCCTAGCCACTTGTATTTGAGGATAGATGGATTGTTTATTTACATGGGAGTGAGGTGACAGGAAAATCCTTAAAAGTATTTGACTTGGTGCTGAAAGCCTTTCGTTTTTCTTTTTCTGAAGTTAAATTGCACCATTTTTTCACGTTGATGAAATTTACTTAGAGTTCAATAGAAATTTTAGATTATGTGCCAGCATCAAGGAGAGAAATTCCACTGACATGGCTAGACCTCTATTTGTATCAGCAGGTAACGGTGTCACAGTGTTTTGATAGTATGCAGATGAATGTGAAACAAAGTAACTTCATGGGTTGCATCTCAAATTCCAGCCTGGAAATGTTTAAGATAATTCTGAGATTTATTGTTGCCAGCAAATGAAGTGATTGTATGCAGGTTTAAAAACAATTCAAAAGGGAGAAAAGACAAAAGAAGTCCACTTCAAATATTAAGAGATGTGAGTTAATTCAGTGGATTTCAAAGCATTTGAAGTTGAAATCTACCATTAGTTCTGCCTTTCAAGAAATAAAAAAAAATTGAATTCATGCAGAGAATACATGAGTGGCCACTAGTAACAAAGAGAAACACTGGTGCGTTGAACACTTACTTCTGAGTTGTGTTTATGAATACATTACACAGCATGACTTTATATCTGAGACAAATTTGGTCATTTTCTCCTTCCCTCTTTTGAAGGCTAGACAAGAAACACATTGTAAACTTCTGCCATATGAGATCTTGCAGTGGAAGAGAGCTGCAAGAACTTTTCTGAAAAAAAAAAAAAGAGGCAAGTTCAAAGAAATGAGACTATCCACGGGGGAAGGCAGAAGTCACATTCAATTCGTTCCACAATCTTCAGCCAATACTGCAAAAATCGTCTCCCTTAAAGGGAGCCTTTACCTTTACATAAATACCAGCAGTGCTCTTAACCCCGAATGCTTAAGCAATCACTTGGTTATCTTGAATTCATTCCATGGAACCCACTAAAGACAAGAAACAAGACTTTCAACTCAATCAAAAAGCCTGCAGGAAGGCACCAGAGAACAGAGTTCAGTGCTCGTATTGCTGAGATCTGTTGCAACGCTTTTTAACTGGGTAGAGCCTCCTAAGTACTGAAGATATACCTATATACATACAGCGCTGGTCTAGACCAGGTAAGGAACAACAGAAAAATGAGCAGTAAAGTCAAGCTGTGGTCCATCAAGAACATGGTTGAAAGCACCTGCTACATGACAGCAAGCTATACTCCAGATTTATTAACTGGGCTATAATTAGCTACAACTAACTATTTATTATCATTACTAAAGAGGTCTTACCAAATCTTCAAATATCCCAAAATACTTTCCTGTGATTATAACTTATACAGCTTAACATTGTCTTTGCTCATTGTATTGGGTCAAACAGTCCTGCTAACCTCTAATAATAATTCTTTCTACAGTGTTTGATTCATCACTCCCAATGAGGAAACCAGGTACAGAAGAAATAGAGTAAGGAGCCCAAAAATTAAATAAATACGCAATTATTTTTTGCTAATCATAATTAGGAATATGAGCAGCTCAATGCAGAAAGGAGGCCCAATGTGGAGAAAAAAAAAAAAAAATGTATTCACCTCTAACAGTCATGAATTCAAAGATCATACAGACAGCTATATTCCCATAGCTTAATGAGTTACTAATCAACTGAGCAGCAGTGACAGTGCATGTGCATGGTTTTGGCCAGCTGCATATAAAATTGTTAGCTCAAACAATAAAGACATTTAAAGTCACACTTGTGTCATACTGAAAGTGTGCAGGGAGCCAGATACTACAGCTGAGCTGATGCATGTGAAGTATTAAGTTAAATGTCTGAGCTCTTAATAAGGAAAAAGACATAAAGACTAGGTCCACAAAGGAGAGAGAGTTATTTAACAGCATAAGACTAGGAAAAAAAACATCTGAGCTTACACGGCTAGCAGTGGATATATTTTCTTGAAGGAATCTAGAATCACGCCATCACTGTCACTCCCAGACAGAGTGAGAAGCTGAGAGAGTAGAGATGATTTAACCATGCTGCAAATTCTTGAACTCAGTAGGAAAGAAACACAGCCTGGCAATGGCTTCTGCCATGCTCAGCCTTAACCTTACACATTCCTACTAATCCGAGAAAAGTGTCAGGCTTCCTGCTTCCTTCCTCTTCAAACAGGTACTAAGAATATCTGTCTTCCCTTTGGGTATATTAAAGGGTCGAGGAAAAAGAGGTTGTATCCCGACATTGCCAAGAATGGACTCTACTTTCAGCCTTTCTCGCAGGCTTTCACGGAAGCTCCAGCAAAAGATGTCACAGAGCTGTAGGGTACAGATCCCCTCTCTGTTACTCACACCTGTCCTGCCCCACTAGCATTACCTCCATGCAGTTGACAGCTACAGCTGCCCATCACTCTCACCACTGAAGTCAAAGGAGGGAAGCAAGACCTTAAAGCTTGTTTTCTCATGCTAGCCAGATGCAAACCTCTTTCCCTCTCCCAGTAACTACTTCATATAAAGTTTTAGTGCGCATGTATTTTTTTCACAAAGACCAAACATCAAATTTCTCTTGAACGTGACATCTTTTGATCCCCTGAAGCCTTTCATACAAGCTGGGATTTAGGCACACAGGCAAAGCGGGAGCAGAGAAATTGTTCCATTACTGCCTACATTGTGTCTGTGAATAAATGGCTCTGTGCTCCAAGCCTTCTATTTTAACCAACAAAGCCAGCTACACATTTGCAAAAGGTTACACTACACTCTTCACAAAAAAATTTCCCATTTAGATTGATCTAAAATGAACTTTCCAGCATTAGAGTGCTAACCTGTAGAACATTCTGGCTGCAGTTTTTATCGATTCCACCCAATAGTATTTTGACAAACAAGTTTAACATTGAAACCAACAGTTGCAATTTGGCAGCCAGGAGTTTTCGCTCTTTCATTTTAATAATGTTTCTGCCAGCATTCACTGTTCTTGTTATTCAAGGTACAGCAGCCATAACTCATGTCTCTGGGGCATTATTGTATGTATACTTTGGAGTAAAGAGGGCTCTTAGGATGTCTAATATGATGTCCTTTGCAATCTGTTATTAGAGTATGAATCACCTTGCCAGTTAATCATACCATTTTGAATGCTGAAGACGTGAAAACCAAGAGAGATTGAAATGCATGCATTCCCAGATTAAGAAAAGCTATTTAAAAAAATACAGGCAGACTAGCGAAGATAGGTTTTGAACTGTGTTGGATTGGAGCACAAAACTGGAAAAAATTAATCAAAAGGGCTTTTTTTCCTTAGTTGCTTGTAATGATATTGAAAAAGAAAGGGAAAGAACACGCAAACTTCCATCTTCTGCTAAAAACAGAGATGTAAACGAAGGAATTGATTTGCATTTGGATGAAACCCAATATAATTAAAAAACAATAGATAAATGCATCAGCCCTCTATTTACCTGCACGGTCATTTTAAGCTAGAAAAGGCTGATGCATTTAGTCAGAGTCATCATCAGTACTGCATAGCATCATTAATCTCCTGCTTGTTTATGCGTTAGCATTCATTTTATTTTCCTCGTGTGTACTTTGCTGCCACCTCCAGGTTACTGCGGTTATAAGACTGGAAGTTTAAAAAACCTGTAATCAACTGAAAGTTTGCTCTGAGGTGCAGTATTTCAAATTGTAAGCATGGCTTTATTTTCATTTAGGAAAAAAAAAACACACCAAAAATCTGTTTGCAGACACAATTCACAAGCATGGGTGTCATGATGGCTTACAGATGCAAAAGCTGCAGGCTGCTTGTTAGAAAAGTGAAATGGTGCTTTAAAATAATAGCCTATTTAGCATAATGCTAAATTACAGAGGAAACCCTATAAAAAGATATTTATGGCATAGATTCACTCTGAAGGAGTCTTTTGTGATTGTTATTTCACCTAATTCAAGGAAGAGTAAACAGACGGTTCTTAAATGGAAGTCTTTTATAAGGTTGGGAATTTTTTTTTTATTTTTAAACTGTGTTAAGTCATTCAAGACACACTGCTAGCCCCTTAGAAGTAGGCAATAATTGCAGTGGAAAAAAGGTTTAAAATCTTCTAAAATGAGAAGGTAGTAGTAGTATCTTTCTTCCTCTTTGTTAATGACAGGATCAAGTTCAAGTGGAGGAAATATCAAGTATCATTAAGGAATTCATTTTTCCAAAAACTGTAATGAGGTGTTAAGTCCCAGAGCACACAGTTGTGCAGAAGGGACTACAGAAAACTTGTCCTAAAATTAAGACTAACATTAGACTAAAGTGAATTTTTCAAGATGCTGTACCATTAGTAATATCCACTTAGTATAAGTCAAATAAAACAGTAATTTTTTTCCTTATATGTACATCTTTTCATCCCTCTCATCTTTTCTGTTACCTTCCTTTGGGTATTTCCTGACACTATATCAATGTATTAATTCTGTACTGTACTTTACTCTCTTGACTGCACATCATGCACATTCACTTGGTCACAATCCCAAAGCTACATCCTCATTGACAATACACTGGTAAGAGTTCTTTACCTCTCTAGATGAACATCAAGCCATCTCCAAACATACCACTTGCATTTTCTACTTTCACTTTCAATAGGCCCTTGTTTGCCTAACCACCTTTTGGTCTGTTCATACAATACTGCAGCCTTCATTAGCTAAATGAGTCTGACCTGTGCCAAGCCGGTATCCTATCTGGCCATGACCTATTAAATCCTGATATATCTCATTACCACCCTTTTAAAAGGATGTGGATTAAGAACTTGCTAAGACTAACAGTATGTTCTGATTGAATATATATTATATACTTTTTTTGAGATCTCCAAAAATATAAGGCCCTAAATTCATAATTTACAACAGTGAAGGAAAGCTCAACAAAAGTATATTACTAGAATTAGTATTTATTAAAAAATAAGATTCGATGAAAACTAGTTCATGTCCTACCAGGACTTCCATTTTTATTATGAATCTTCCTGTCTCAAAAGTATAGGATGCAGCCTAGTTCCATTGTCCAGAATCTACACTCCAGATTTTTTAGTCCCTGATTAACTGTAACAACAGGCAAATGAACATATCACACACCAAAGCAGAAATGGTCTGTACCACTGCATTAGGCGTTGCCACGCTCTCTGTAAAGAAGACCAGAATAGGCACTATATATCATAGAATCCAAAAACAAGTTTAGTGACATTTAAGCAAGGTCTTTAATTTGTTAGATTTTTTCAGAGTTTATCCTACTAACAAGAAGTGTTTCTGTAGAAATCATATAGACGGCAAGCTACAATGCAACCACATAAAAACAGCTTTCTGCATTACAGCTGAAGTGCTTTGCCAAAAAACATTTGAAATTATGTATACATGATAAGTTATCTGGCTCCATTTATTTAAAAGACTCAAAGAATGAAAATAAAAAGACATAGGTTGCTAAAGATGAAGTATGTGTTCACTAGATTCTTCTAAAATCACTTGACAATAACCTTGCCACAAAAAAAGTGGAAAGCATAGCAATATGAATTTCATTGATTTCCTGCACTAAGATTATTACAGATGTATCAGAGCCATAAAAATGCGTAGAACAGGTACTGACTGTTTACAATAATACTGAACTATACGTACCTTTTGGAATTCAAAAGGCTCAATTACTTTTCCTCTATTTTAGATAGAATTCACTTGCTTTTCAATCTGATCAGAATTTGAAGTAGCTATTAATTTGTAAGCACAGTAAATGTAACATTTCTTTATAGTTGAAGAGAATAGTTTGAGAGGAAGACAAAACCTTCAGTAGAATATATGGATGTAACTTGTTAAAATTTGACCTGCACTCCAAAAAAGAGTGCATTATATGTCAGTATTTCAGAATACTTCAGAACTAATAAATAAATTATACCAAAATAAAAGCATTGCTACAGAGTAAAGACCCAGTTGCCCAGAAAATTCATCCACAGTAGCCTGACTTGAAACTGTCAGCTACTCTTGGACCTTGCACTAACTTGATCATTTCCTGAAAATTTCTTTAAAAAGACATTGTAACACAGACTTTTTTTTTTTTTAAATTTTAGCTATCTAAAAGAACTAAAATTTAACGTGAATCTATTTTGTTCAAAAGAGAAACCTGTTTTCATTCACAGCATATCAGCACCTCATCAACGAGGCATATTTGTGGTTATTTTTTGGACAAGGATGTCTGCTAAAAGAAATTCAGGTAGTAATTAGGATTTTTTTGGATCATTTTCCTCTGGTTTTTTTGTTTGCTTTTTCATGCTCTGTAAATCCTAAGATTTACATTTAAAAATGTTTGTAATCAAAGGAAAACTAGAAATTAAGATGAAAATAGTAAATAAACTGAAAAATCCCAAGAAGAGATGATTTTCTGTTACTCACACCAACTTCTTTCTTATATGGCACAGAAATAAAAGGCTCATACAGCCTGTATATCTGATATTGAGTTTTAAAACATGCTTCTAGAACACATTATTAACTGCATTACTTTTATAATACTTTATATTTTTTCAAAGCAGAAAGCTGGATCATATTTTTCTCACTACAGTTAACTTGTTATAGTTCCATGTAAATATAATCCCAATTAGATGTTCATCACATACAGACTTCTGCTGTCAATATTCAGTATGGTTCTTCACCAGAAGCCATCAATATGACCTACGCACTATTTTCTAACTGACAGGTCATGCATCAGCCACATGCTGTTTATTTGTTAGCTTCATTGATTTAAATGCTTTCTTATGCTTTCACTTGCATATCCAGGAGGGGGAGGATGTTAGCAGAGGTCCCTCAACACAGATGCAATGAACTACACAAAGTGAACACACCATGAGATAAGTGTCCATGTCTTGAAGAGCAAGAGAAAATTAAATACTCGAAGTATATCAAGCTGCTTTTGCCATCGTGATTAAAGGGTAACAAGCTTTCAGGCGTATATGTCCCTAAGAGTTTATACACTCCACTCACCATGACATATCATCGATGTCTTTTTTTCAGCTAAGCCTTGTCTCATTTTTTAAAATACAAGAATGCAAACTTTTTTTTTTTAATAGTTTACACTGCTGTTGTGACAGCTAACATAGATGGGAAAAAGAGTTCAAGCCTCCAGTGTGGAAAATGAATCACAATTTCTGACACCTTTAAACTAGACAGAATTCAACCTTTTCCTCGTCACATGAGGTTGAATGGAAATAATATTGCTTCATGCTAAAAGGAGAATTTAATGCTCTCTTAGCCTTGCTTTATAAATAGTCTTCTCGAGATTACAGCAACTACAAAAAAACCCAAGACAGTGGAATTCATAATTTCACCCCACAACAGCAAAGGGGTCAGATTCCCTATACTCTCTGAACATCAGCAGAAAATTCACAACATCAAAGAACATAGGAAAAAATCCTGATCAAGACAAGTCACAAAGGAAAAAATTAAATTAGTGACCAATGTGGGCATAGTGTGAATCCTATTCCAGGCTAAATCTTATTGAGATGAGAGTCCCAAGACAGCCCCATTTAAACTAATTTAGCATAAAATACCACTCAATACAATGGTGGCAATGTCTAGTCTCAACTGTCTCCTGCAATTTACTTTTAATCTATAACGCTCCCACCTTCTGTGCAATTTCCTGGCAGAAAAATAATACTTATAAAGGCTACTTTAAAACAGTGTTTCTGGTTACAGCCCATTAGTTGTAAAGACATTGAGGTACCTTAATGCTTCTATTCAAATGTAAATATTTGTGATTTTTAACATCTTACTATTCAAAGCAAAACAAGCTATTCATTTACTACACTTTCTTTAATCAGAACACTTTAACAATATTTACAGTCAATGTTTTATTTTTTCAAGGAATGTATTTTTTTCCCCTTAGTTCAATAATCATAGTCTTTCAAATGTTGCTCTCATTATTGCTACTAAATATCATGGCATCTTTCTCAGAAATTATAACAATTGCAGGAAAAGGTAAAATATTTCAATTGCAAAAGGACATTGTAAATAATAAATTGGGCAGTTCATAACTGCTGTGCCTTAGGAGGAACTGTCCACAGGATCTTTGAAATAATGACAATTATTTCCCTGCTATCTTTTGTCTCAAGACCTTTATCAGTAATAGGTTAGTTTTTCCTAATTCCCACACCCACCCCATGTCCACCCTCCTCAATATGAGTTAGAAAGGCTGGTACAGCAAAGGCTAAAATATAAGCGCTGGCCATTCCCCATTTCTCTCAGCTCACCTCTTTCAGCAAAAGCAATAGACAACAACAGACAGCTGGAAAGGGACAAAAGAGAAAAACAGACACACAGAAGAATACACTGAAGATCACTTACCCACACTCCCAGGCATTCTGGCCCCCAGCAACCATGGAAGTCACTGCTGAATATTCCAGTAAGATCATACTGTCTGGGTAAACAATTGTGTATAACCTTTACTTTAGCTGATAGAAAATGATGCAGTATTCTATTATCTATACTGACAAGTGATTTATTGGTATACTTTTTATTCCTCAAAACTCTTGTAGGTATTACAGTTCTCCACAACTGTACTGAATTTCTAAATCTATGTGCAATTCTATGACTGGACAGTAGTGCTAGAGATCCTTACTTGTTAATGATATATTAGTGTAATCCATTTTTTTTTCCCCGATACAAGCTTCTTAGGAATATTTTTCCAGCTACTTTACTACAATGTTTAAAGCCTGACCTCTAAGTCCTGAAATTTGTTTTTCATTGCAGATGTTTTGCTCATGTCTTGTCCCCCCTCCAAGATTACACACAATCAAATGAGACAGGAATACTTCTCCATCAATATTTTGTTTCACTCCTGTGCAGCTTAGCATACTTTGCATCAAAGCATTTCAGCTGGCCTCTAGGTTGCTAGCAAACTAAATACAAGTCACATCCTTTAGAGATTCAAGACCCATTTCCCAGTCATCTTTGAAAGGATCAACGAGGCTGCATTTTTCAAAGTTCTCAACAATTCTCCTCCCATTGTATTCCAGAAAGTCTAACAATTTGCATAGAAATTGATGAGTCAAAGGGCAAATATTTTAAATCCAAATACTGTTAATACACTGGACAAGCTGCACTGCCGAGAATCATTCTGTTCTCACAGGTGTTGCACGGGTATTTTTTCTACCTTATCTGCACTTAAATAATGATCTGATACTTATGTAATAAAAAGAATTAAAATTACAAAACAGAATTCAAGATTGGCACTACTTTCATCGGAAGTTTCAAATATTAACATGAGACAAACAATTCCAAAGTCCAATACATATAAACTGTTTTCCCTCAAAAGTTAGTTGTGATATATACAGAAGTCTGTTCCCCTCCATCCTACTTTGGTGAAAAGTAACCGACCTTTGATCACACCCTTTTTCAGCCCAGCCTCCTATGTACCAGCCATTAAAGTCAGGCTGCTCCCAGAAATGGGAACACACATAATAGCCTGCTTTCAGAATCACAATTCCCTCTTCAGCTCTAGAGCAGAGTATCTGTCCACTATCTCTTGCACACATCTCATTCAAAAAAGTATTAAAGCTAGAGATGGGGGTGGGAGGGAAGCATTGATTTATTTTTTTCAAAGTGACAAAAATGCTATATAACACTAAAAATTAAATATCCATCAAGCATAATTCCCTTTTCACTGTATTATATACCTTTTAAAAAAAAGGTAATGTCTGAAGAGTTTTTAAATGCAAATTTTGGCATTTTAGGATATTTCTGTTCTTAAAGGATGCTATTAACAAGTGATGCTTCCAAATCTCCGGTCCACCAGAAATACCAAAACATGATGCAATTGTGAGAAACAATCTCTCCATGAACCAAAAATCCCACTTCTTGCTTGGCTTTGCTCAATGGTTCCACATGAGCTCTGTTTTTCTATGCTAGCATTAGCTAGTGTAACAAGTCCTGAGCCTTAGATGATTGCACCTAGAGGTCTCTATTTCTTCTTACAGAATCAGAATAAAACCTGTGAAACATTCCAACAGAGCTTCTGAACCAGCTATTGCCTTGGCCTGGATAATTCACATGACTGCATCACATGTGACTTTTGTGAAAGCTGTGGTGGTACCAGGTTAATAAGTTCTTTAGTCATATTCTCCATTCACGCAGTTTAACTGAAGAGCTTGCAGAGTCTGTCTCCCTCTTGCTACATTTGGGAACACATATATCCACAAACAACACCTAGAGAAAGACACCATGGCACAAGCTTCTCCTTTCTGTTATAATGAATCTGTTCTGCCTTAGAGAAGAACCAGTGAAGTACCTGAGTTCTTGTGAATTTTTCATTAAACAAGGTGTGTTGCCTTTGTTGCTTGTGAACTGTTTCTAGAATCTAATTACAGTCAGCTTGTTCACATAGCCTTCAGAAAATTCAAAGTATAAGACAAGTTATATAGCTTTCTTTAAAAAAAGATAAAACACAAGAAGAAATAAACCTTATCAAAAAGAGTAAATACCTCAAAAAATTTGTTTTCATTTCCTAGCATGTTCTTTATTTTTTACATAAAAGGTATTTTCATAGAGTGAGCAAATTTTCAAAGAAGGGGCAAGATCAGAATTTGTTGACTGTACAATGATAGTTATGTATGAACCAGCTTTCAGCCCAGAAAAATAGTTATATGTTCATTTATAGATAAAAGCAAGGCAGAACATTAATTTGGGGTAATCTTTTTCACAAGTTTCACAAAACCACCTTATACATTGTTTCAAACTTAGTGGGAAGCTCATGAGATCTCATCTTTTCCGTGTTCTAATCTAAGAGAAGGCAAAGATATGAAATTAAGAGACAACTTGATGATGCCCAAGGTCCCCCTAAGGAAAAGCACGTTATTTTGTTGCTTAGGTCCACAGCAGCATGCCAAACAGTGTTTATGAACTTGGATACCCTTCTTAAAATTGCAATTTTGCAGTTAATGAGCCATTGATATACATACTTCAGAGAGGCATAAAGTTAGGACTGAGGTAGACTGCTGACCGAATATACTTTTTGATAGAACTTTTTCAGTCATAAAGAAACTAAGACCTAGGAAAGGCTCATTGATTTCAAGGAATAGTCCCACTCTGTTCCACCAGTACCCCACTGACTTGGACACAATAACTGATGCTACCAAAGCATGACTTCAAACTCCGTACTTGATGAGAGCTTGAGTAGACATTGAGATAAGAATCACTGTTTCTTCCTCTGCATCCAGATATTTTCAAGGATATCATGTTGGCATTTTTCAAAAGCACTAAATTCAGTGAAACAGAATGGGGTCTCTTAGATTAATTGCTAATTATTAATTAGCAGTGAAGTGATGATAGTATCTGAGAATCTTGCCTTCAAGACCCTACCTAAGCAGCAATAAAAGGTGTAACTACAATCTAGTTTAGTGTGAACTTGCAAATAAATTAAGTTTACCAATAATAAAAGAAGTCCAAATATTTGTTTTCTTATCAAATATATTTGTAGGACTTCCTAAAAATGGACAACTCCAATGTTATTTCAAAGGGCTATGAATTGGTTGCACTATGCAAATTGAAAATAAAACCTGTGGGATATCCTATAATAATTGTTGATATTGATGCGATATTCTTGCAAGAAAGAATAATTAATGGACTTAAATGGCCACTCTGTATTGTGCCAGAAAAGCAAGATTCTCTCCCACACACACCCCTCCCCTTTTTAAAGCAAGAAAAAGGACATTATGTAGAGGAGCACTAAGATAAAAATGAAGTCTTTTGGTGAATTAAGACTTAAGGACAACTAAATATGGATTCCAACAAATATCCTTTTGACCTTTTTCATTGGCACAACTGATTGATGGCACAAGTATGCCAAGAAACTATGCAGCTGGATTAGGAGTTTAAGACACAACATTGTAAATTATTTTCTCACTTGAGGATGACCAACAATGAATCAAAATTCCTTAATTTGGAGTCATTATAAGCACATTTCATTCCACTGTAAAAGAGCCAGCATTATTTACCCTGACCCCATAAATATGTTAAATCACTAAGAATAATGTAATAATTTTTCTGGGAAAGAAGCAGGAAATGTACTTCCCTACTAAGGGAGACATCTCATGTTTAAGTACACGAAACAGCTCTGCACACATGAAAACTCAGAAGATGACAAATGAATTCAAAGTGAGAGTTTTAGAAGCCTATAAAGTCTGGCTTTATTTTAGTATCTTCTATGCTACTCAGGTTCAACTCATTTCATACACTCAACAGCTTAAAGCTTAAACGATTAAAGAAAGAACATGTAGTAAGAAAAGACATATTAAAAGTAAAAGCCATACTCAAATGTAGCCATGTTAAAAAACAGAAAAAATTGTAATGAGCCCTATGCTTAGGAGAGAGCATTGTGCAGTTAATGTAAGTAATGAACCTTTCATGTGAAATGATGTAGTGTCACAACTCATTTGCATCCCACTTAAAGTGTAATTAAGTTTCCCTGACAGCATGGCTTATGGCTGAAAGAACAGACCTGGCTGCTAAATTAATCCAGAATCCCTCTAGTTAATAACACTCTGCAAAGAAAACTTAACACACTTTCATTTAAAGTTCCTAAACTTACATTTAAAGTGACACTGTAAAGAATTTCAGAGAGTGTTTTTAAAGACTTCAAGCCACACTCAATAGCACAAGTGACTTGAAGACAGGCGCAATGAATCCAAGTCGAGGTTTGACCCAAACCATAGTATACAAGATAATGCAGCAATATGTCTAAATATGTTTCCATTTTTTGTTACTCTTGGAAAACTGACCTATGCATTGCAGGGACCCCATCATGAGGGGAATGTTCTCAGCTGCAGAGAGATAAAAGGTCACAGTCAAAAGGTGCTCCTAACTACAGCAAAAGAGATGATCATCAGCTGGTTCATTATTTGAAATCATACCAGTGCCTGACTTTTTAATAGAACAGTAAGAGCCTGCAATGCTCAGTAACAGTCAACAGCTGTTTTGTTTTTAATTGAAAGAAGCCTTATTATTAACCATTCTTTTCAGCTACCTATAAAATGAATGCTCCAAAAGGGAGTTGCAAAATATATTATGGAAGGATTGTCTATATAAAGCAGTCATGCTTTTATTTTTTTTGGGGGGTAACATTTTATGTTTTCTGAATCAGTTTATTCTTCACTGAGCTTCATCACAAAGGTTCCATTTAGAACAAAGAAAGGTGAAACACTCCAGAATACATAAATCCTGTAAAATCCACATGGATCTAAGAAAAGTTAACTCATTACCATGAACCATAAGCTATGGAACATCTAGAATAAACAGTTCATAAACACTGTCATCTTATTTACCATTATATTCCCATATGCATACTACAAATACTGAGGAACTTAGGCAGTCTCTCCCTTATTCTGAAAGTCTCATTACAGAGAATTCCATTTCTACCCCTGGAAAGAATCCAATTTTAGCAGCTCCACAAGATCATTCCCAAGAGTCACTCTGAAATACATTACATGAAAATCTGTAAAGTCAGAATCTGGATTCAAAAGGAGCAGGTACACAGTGGCTATAATTGAACTGTAGCTGTGACAAAGGGCTTATTCCTTCCCTACAAGAGGATTAGTTATAACAGCTATTGTGACTACCAAGTATGAATAACTAAAAAACAAAAATCATGTTTTGCAAAGCGTTTTGATGTTCTGGAAAATAATTTTACTCTACAGGTGAAAAAAATGAAAGCTGGTAACAGTTATTTTTTATAAGAATAAATGTTCCAACTAGTCACAAAACCCGTGTTTTTACAGTTGGTGGTAACAGAGTACGAACAATCAAGTTTCTCTGAATTTGAGAGATTAAGCTATAGCTTTATAATACGAATACCATCACTCCTTAGAAAATGGGTCAAAATAATTTAAAATATTTTCTGTTAAGGCGATATTTTAGGAAAGCATGTTGTGCCCAGGAAGAGAAGTTTAAAGCACCAATTATCCCTCCACAGTCATGATTTAAAACAATCAATGCAAAACAAAATAAGTACTCAGATGTGTAGCCCCTTAGATGACAGAATTTGCTCATTTGCCTGAATGTGACTTTCAACATAAGACAACACAGCTTTAATGATCTGGACCAGATGTTTGCTTTCAAGTCATTTTAGTCATTACTTGACAGTAGAAACTGATTTACCTATGTCCACATCAGTAAGGCTCCTGGTTCCCAGGTCTCTCCCACACTCCATTTTTGAATTAACATTTTGAAATACACCACATGGTAAAAAATGGAGAAAATAAGGAACAGAAAAATAGTATGCAAGTAAATGTTATGAATTCCATTAATAATTTACACTTAAAAATTAAATTCTCTCAGATCTGATGAAACCACAGTTCATAGTCTTTGGCTCTCATATGGAGCCACTTGCAAGCCTAACATGTTACTCAAGGCCACATACATATCCCATTGGATACAACTGTGCTTCAGCCACACAGGGCAGGAAAAAGTCAATTTTGCTTTAAATGCAATGAGGTTTTGAGTTGGTTTTGCAAGTAATTATTAAGAACTTATTGGCATTAACTAAACTACTACTGTATAACAACAGTTGTATAGTAATACTGTATAATATTAAGAATACGAATGCTATTATATTCCCACCAACCAGGTAGTTAGATAGCAAAATACTAAATTTTTTAAAGCACCAAATAAATATGCTTTTTTGGAAGGGATAGAGCAATTTCCAATTCCTTTGCTGCAAGACTGAATAGGAAAACATGCTCTAACAGAGTTAAACAGAGACCACCTAGGGCCCTTCAGGCAGCCAGAAAATTTTGAGATAGTACAGAACCACCAAGCCTGAATTGAAGGAAAAGCTGCAACAGTAGTTTTTTCTCTAACAACATGCTGCTCGAGTTCTGAAATCAGGGCCATTGGGGAATATAAATCAGCCTCAGAACTTTGAAATGAACGTGTTCCTGCATGGAAGGAATAGTGCTAAATATATTTTCTGCAACTTGTTTGCATCTAGCTGTTGCATTTCCACTAGAACATTAACTCCTTGTAATTGTATGCAAAAATCAACTTACATAGGATGCTTTATATCCTCATTAGCTGACAAGTCTCATTGCATATGACAGTCCAGATGACATTCCATTCTCGATTTAATCCAAAACCCATTAAAGTCAAAAGCAGAAAACTTATTTCCAGACTTCAGTGGCCTCAGAGCCCAATTTTGCTTTATTGGCAAAAAGAAACTGTTCATACTCGCAAATCAGGCTCCTGACCCAGTTCAATCTCCTCTTTAAGTATTGGATAAAATCCTTATATATTCTTCTAATCATATATCCATGGGTAACATGGAATTCATTCTTCTCAGGTGGCAAATACTTCAAATGAATAAACAACGCACCATTCTAACTGCTCCAGTTTATATCCACTTTTTATAGAACAATTCCTTTGCAGGGCATTTAAAAGAAAGTCATTACAATTTCTATCTCATTTGTAATGTGATATTGTTTTAGTTCATAATACTTTGCCATTTTGAAATACTCCAAAATATTTTCATTATCTGCACTGGTCGGAGAAGGTTCTCCAAGTTTCTCTACTATTTCACAATTATTTATTATCTAGAGATTATTCAGCTGTTTCCCCAACAAAAAGTTTCAACATATAAATTTAAGAAATACAGAAGAATATCTATGGAAAAGAATTATTGAATCTTATCACTGCAAGCATTAAAGTGCACGTGTTGGAATACAGACACTGATTTTGATTATACTGTAATTTTAAATAGTATTCTTTCTTCAAACTGCCATACCAATAGTTTACTCAGAGATACATAATGTTTTTGTTAAAGACATCAAACTCCACCAAATTAACTGAGTAGTAATTCCTCCTGGATGCAACAGATTGGAACGTCTTCCAAACTAGTGCCATTCCTATATACCTGTTCCTGTCCCATTTTAGATTGCACATGGGGACTGACAACACAAAAACTTTTCTCATGCTTGCTATTAAAATAATTGGGGTAAATTCAATAATACCTTAACTGAGAAAATTATCATTGAAGTAATTTTTAGCTGCTTTAGAACAATTGGGTTAGGATTACACAACTAGCTGAATCATCATAGACTGTTGTGTTTTAGAGAAAAAATTTGTGAACACAATAAGGATCAGCTTCTGACATAAACAGATCTATATGTGCTATTAAATGGAGCCCCATGTTATCTTACAAGTTAGAGTGAAATTAACCTCTAAACAATTCTGTTACTTGTATGTGCCAGTAACAAGTACTTCATAAAGTTTATATACATACTGAAGAGTGCAGGTCTTCTAAGTGCTCAGTGCTACCATTAATCTTTCCATTATTTATTTCAATTTGAAATTTTCAATTTGAAAACCATTGTTCTTTTCAATTGAACATTCATGTAAGGGAATAAGTTAGTTTCCATGCATTAATCTTATAAAAGAGTGTCTACAGACATTTTGGATTAAGACAGCAATGTCTAAACCACTGCCAACATAAGAGATAACTGCTTAGTATTAAATACACTCTTACTGTGGACAGTACTGATAAAGGTACTAGCATTTTCCTCTACAGTTTCTTCAAAGACTGACTAAAAATTGAAGGACAATCATGATGCTGTCCAACTACGTTGTCAAACTACAGACAAATACAAAAAAATAAAGATAAATCAGAAAAATTACTCTTTTCTTTAGCCTTGATTACTGCATGATTAGGTGTTACAATACCTGTAATAACCTAAGTGCTGCTCATTAGGATAGAAAGTTATGCATGACAAAGAATATTTAAGTGCATTTCAGAACAGCAGGCTGTAATTTTATTTGAATTGTGTACTCGCATACACAAAAGATGCTGCAGGTATGCATAAGAGTACCTCCACATAATCTACGGTTGAGGGATACTGAAAAAAAGCTGCAGATGTAGTGAAACACTGAATTGGAAAAGGCAAAGACCACCTGCAGAAGTCTAGAAGTATACTATACTACCCTCTCACAGGTTTTTTGTCCCCACTTGCTTCATCATACACTCTGCAGATAGTAGGTTCTCAGCTGAAACAAGTTTACCTAGTTTATTGCCAGAAGTTTTACTTCTAAAGACTACTCTTCTGCTACAATACTGCATTCAACCCAATAAATTGTAGCTGCATCTCTCGTATTCCTAAACTGTAGCAATTAAAAGAAAAAAAAAAAAAAACAACCATAAAATTCTCCCCTCTATTTGCAAGAAAAACAACATACTCAAGTCAGCCAAATTAGCATTTTCAGAAAAATTCTGGTTTGGTCCTGACCAGATGACTGGATATATTACAGCATAAATTCCAATCCCTATTGGTAATTTAGTCCACCACAGAGGAAACTGTTGCTTATTTTCCAAATCAGAGAGTGGCTAAGCAAGCCACAGATGAGCCTGAGACAACAAAATTTTAACTAATTCACTTGCCAAACTGAAGACAAGACCTTTTGTTATATTGCAAAACAAAGCATCGATTTAGTAACTCACCTTGGCATAGCCACCATGCTAAATCCTTACCTCAACAGCAGAAGCAATTTTTTTTTTTAACATCAGTGGTATTTAAAAAAAAAAGAAACAAACACCAAAACAAACCAAAAACCAATCCCAACCAACCAAACTTAGGAAAAGAGCGATTGCTGCTTAAGTAGAAGAAACATTTTTATCACCCATGGTGAAATTCCATGAGATTTTTCATTTAATTCAAAAGAAGTAAGACTGCAGCCTTAGAAGTATAATGAAAGACCATAATCAACTAAAGTTTCTGCACTCTAACCATTCTCTCAACTTCTGTCTTAGATTGATACTCTTCATTAAAGTACACAAACATTCTAAAAGCTACCTGCCAAAGTTTTCACACATTATAAAAACCCTAGTGCTCTAAAAACACTAACTTAAGTGTGCAATTAACTAGAAGTGTGAGCTATTGAAAAAATGTATTTGTATTCTGCATGATGTGTTGAAGTGAGGTTGGACTTTTTGATAATTAATAGGGGAAAAACAGCTTTGCTCTCCATACAGTGTCCATAAAGCTTAAGTATAAACTTGAATATAAAGAGATATCCAAAGAATAGTTTCCTGATTAACTGGATAACCTGACACAACTTACAAGGGACATGGATGTATCCTGTCATTACTCAAAGCGCATTATTTCAGTGATTTCTTTTAAGAGACTAAAACAAATGAAGTGAAATAGGTTTTAGTAACCAGAAGAAAAACCAGAACCAAACAAAGAGAAAGATGGTAAAAAGAACAACAGCTGTCAATTTGCAAACCTCTCTGTAAATGAAAAACTGGGAAAAACATTACAAGAAAAGATATTAGAGAAATTGACTTTATCATGATGGCTCTCATCTATTTTTACATCATTAAAAAATACTTGCATTTAACCTTGAAGATAGTAGGTTTCCATATAAAGTGTACTAAGTGAAATAGTTGGGAAGGTTGTAATTTATTATTAGAAGTCATAAATATTTTACATATTCCCTTGTCTTATGTTATTCTGTTCTGGAATAAAGTTACTCTTAAAAATAGCTTGCATAATTCCTTTTCCACTTAAAACAGAGCACCATGTATAAGTAAGCATTTCTTGATTTAAGAATCTACTTTTGTCTAGTGCTGTTATATACAAGTAATTCAGAAAAAAATTTCTAAATGCTAGCCTTAAAAAAAAAAATCCTCAAACCTTATTAGGCACCTAAATTAACTTACCAAATCTGTTTTAAAAGTGACCCATCTACTTTTTTTGTTCTAGAAATTCTTTTTAATGTGAAAAAGTACACGTGTGGCCAGAATGTTAACATTTGTATGTTATTAACATAAAAATATGAGATCACATACTTTTATTTCTCTATCATTAACGTTAGTATACTAGAATGTCTTTTCAACCCATACACTTACCTGTTTATTCACAACTTATCAGTGTGATATTTTAGTGTCTGGTTGAAAGCCTCTCATAGAATGGTAGGTGTTGCAAAGGAACTTCAGAGATCATCTAGTCCAGCCCCCCCTGCCAAAACAGGTTCACTTAGAGCAGTTGATAACAATCAACTTTCTATTTACTGGCCAAGAAACTAGAACAGCAAATTAATAGGAAACACTCTCATCACTGTGGCTAGCAAGGAGAAAGAACAAGGGCTCTCTTTTCTCCTGTGAATTTACAGTAAGGCACAATCTCATTCCATTTCTCATGGAAGATTTACAGCGAAATGCTGCACTTACAGAAATCTGTTGTCCTGAACAGAACTCTTTTCGCATGGATCTCAATTGTTTCTAAGCACTGAACACACCCAGAACTCTCCAAGGCTTCCTCACTCATTGTTTTCCCCATGTAAATAACTACCTTTTTTCCACATACGTGGTGGAAATTATAGCAGAGGGGAGCATTGTCTCCAGAAAACTCTCTTCATCAGGATGCCTTTAATTCGGTAAAAGTTCAAGAATACAGGTTGGTTTTATTGTATAAATTAAAGGGAAAAGCAGTTTGTAATTAATGAGAGTACGAAGACATGAAAACAACGTGAATTATGTCTTTCCAAAAACCTGATCATTCTGAAGTTATTTTCCCCTGAAAACTCTCTTACCTCATTGATAAGAATACAAATAAGAAGCCCTTTTAAGTCTCAAGAAAATTAAATAAAAATAACAATGCCAAGAGAAGAAATAAGAAAGAGTTAGTTTCAGATGGCATTTCATTATCCTTGCAGGATACTACTCACCGCAGGATAGTCTCCTCCAGAGAGGATTCCTGCATATTCAGTCAAAAAAAATCACCTGAAAACAGAATTTCAATTATGTTAACACAAGCTCAGAGTCACCATTCATTAAATACTGAATTTGACTTCACATCTAACCTCTTCTTCAGTCAGCAATGTGACTGATCTAACCTGATATCCCATCAGTAACAAAAACCACAGGCATACCCAGTCACATAAAAGATGGTTGGTTTTTGTCCTCGTGCAAACAATTGCAATAGTTACCAGTTGAAATTAAAATGGTATCTGAATTTAAGTTATGCACAGACACACAGAGCATAAATCAAAACTTCATCAGCTAACATTTTTGCTCCATCAGAAGTTAATTATTGAACAGGGGAAAAAATTAAGGACCAGATGTTTGTATTCATTTTATTAATTGTTCATCATAATGTATGTAACTGGTAAAGAATTCTATATAGATATTTTAGATCAAGTGAAGTTTCAGCAATCAACAGCCTCAAAATCAGTGCAATGTCTGTTACAAAAACTAAGCTACAACTTTACTCACTCAAAGCAGAAGCAAACAATAGTTTATACAAATTCTTATTGACAAAACTAGTAAAGGCATTTTAACCCTGGATGTTTTGCAATGGCCCTCTCATTTGGCAGCTATATGAGCTTTTGTCTTGTTTTCCAAAAGTGAAGCTTATTTGGGTACACTACTTGTGTATCTGTCCTGTTCTAATCACTTTTGAATCTATGGAGCAACTTTATATAGAAGAGGAGGGAAAAATACATTAACAATAAAAAAGCTTTTACAATTTTTGTGGTGAAAAAGGCAGTAGAAGGACATTCAAGTTACTGCCCCTATGAAGTAAACAGGGGTACAATTTTCAGTCATTTGCATTTAATTTAATAAGCAGTTGCTAGTCAATCAGCTGATGCACGTACCCAGCATATGAGGCAGATTACCGATCAGCCTCAATAGTGTGTGCATAGCTCCAGGAATAAACTTCTTTTTGCTTAGGACAGGCATCAGAGGACAGAAAGGCACAGGAAGAACAGAAAACAAAACTGTGAGAAACCACACCCAAGGAAACCGTTTGGAAGAAATATGTTCTAATTACGTGACAAAGGATCCTTGGTTCATAATAAAGATTGGTGTATATAATTTGCATGTCTGTGGGGTTTTTTTAATGATATGGCTCTCTAACTGTCAAGGGCTTTGATCCTGCCAGAAAGGAAGCATCCACAGTTCCTGGAATACTAGATTTGACTTCTTGCTAATAACAAGCTTGCAAATGCTGCTCAGCAAATCTCAGAACTAGGCCCAAATTTGATTCAGACAAATCAAGCAGAGTTGATATAGAAAGATAGAATGCACATTTGTAATTAAAACCTCATCATCTACCATAGATTCCCCCCTGCATCCCATGTGAACTTTGGTATGAGTTTTCTGATTTCAGTTTTCAAATTTATTTGCACTAAGGACTGCTTGATTCCAAGCAGGCATTCTGTGCTGTATGGTACTACTCATTGCAACTTATGGCCTGACATATCTAATCAGAAATATTAATATTCCAGAGTGGGTAACAGGTGGCATCAGTTGATACCGTGAATGTGCAATGTCTCCTAACGCCCAGCCTTTCAGACCCAGACATTAATTCAGATTCTGTCACCTTTTAACCATTAGATATAAAACCAGCCTTCAATGCCAGTGCTAATGGATCTTAAACAGATGTGAAAAGCTTCAGATATCTTCTGCTTCAAAAAACCTCCTAAGATGTCAAATGCAAGTTCACAGACCTTACTGAAAGCTGACAATATGCGTGCAAGCAAAGAAACAGTTAAACTTTTCACAAAAAATATCCCAACATATTCCTGTTGTCTCCATTTGTGAGAAACAGATGACTGATACTCAGCTCAATCAGAGTCTGACAGCAATTACAAGCTCCCTAACTGTCAGTCTTCTAACAAGACCTAAGATTCTTAAGTGATTTCTAATGTAGAGAGAAGGGCTCAGGGAACATAGAACACAAATCCAATGGTAACTAGGCTTCACAAAACAGCTTGTAATTAGTCTGTTCTAATTAGAAGCTGAAAGACACACAACCATCCACAATTTATTCTATTTGTGATATGGCTTAGGGAACATTACAATTCAGTTAGAAAAGACCACAAGTGCCAAAATATGTGAAAGCAATGCTAGGTAGCCACCTATGACCACTATGTGGCCTACTGAAAAACAGAAAACTCATCTTGTATAATACCTGCAATTTATTTTAAACCATCCAGTATTTATGACCATAGTTAGTTGCATTACAGCTGCTGAAAAAAACTAGACAATTAGTAGTTCTAATAAGCTAGCCATTAACTTTTATCTACCAATGCCTGATTTTAAGAACAGTATGTTTAATAGTTTAAAAAGAATCATTACATTTGTCAATTAGCACCATGTTTTTTCAATTAAATCCTCTTTCCATGAGTGGAGGAAAAAAAAAACAAACAGGAGATGTTTCATGAAGTTTAAACAGAGCAAACAATTCTTCTGACAAAAACCGAATTTTTAAGGGCTGTAATGGCTAAACCAATGTTTTGAGCTGTAAATGCAATACACAGGCTAAACAGAGAAAGGAGAGGTTGCACAGCTCTTTGGGCAAAGTTCTACTTTAAGGAAGTTATTCCAGTATTGCTAATCAGGAAAACAATGGTTTTTGGCAGAATAGACATTGTTAAAAACTATAGAGGCTTTCAGAATACATTTAAGAATCAGAGAGGGGGAAGGTGTTAATAAGCAAAGAGGGTATTCAGCATCTCACATTACAGTGAACACAAAATTCAGTTTATTACAGTGAACAAAAAAGTCAATGCTCGTGATGTAATCTGTGCGATAGTCCCCGTTTTAACAGGTAAATTACACATCTTATAAGCAATGCTATCATAATTCAGGCATTGCGGGCTCCGGAGGATGAAAATAAAGACTTGGCACTGTGCTACTAACACATGCAGAATGTGATTACTTTTCTCTGTATCATTTACTAAGCCCACTAATTAATCTGGAGAGCCTCACCCAAGCATCAAATCCACAGATCAACTGAGATGGAAAGCAGTGAATTTACTTCTCTATTAAAACTAACTAAACAGGTGTAGAAATAAAAAAATAAACTTCCATTCCTCATTAGCTCAGATATTCTTCTCCAATGCTGAATGATAAATCTCAGTAAGTCTTGACACCACAGAGATGCAGCATGTTGAAACGGACTCATGTCTGAAGGAACTTCCAGTATATAAAAAGTCCCGTTCCTTCAAAGGAAGCAAGTGCCTTAAATTTTCCAGTACCTGAAGCTGTAGTAGTTATCCCTTTTCCCTGACCTGTTGTCAATGTCTATTTTCCTGTTTGTATGTAAATACTCTTGGGTCAGTCTCTTCTCTGAAGTGACAGGACAAGAGGAAATGGCCTCAAGTTGCACCAAGGGAGGTTTAGATTGGATGTTAGGAACAATTTCTTCATTGGAAAGGTTATCAAGCATTGAACAGGCTGCCCAGAGAGGTATTGAAAAGATGTGTAGATGTAGTTTTGAGGGACATGGTTTAGTGGTAACTTGGCAGTGTTAGGTTAATGGTTGGACTTGATGATCT
>JAOXJM010000033.1:9140585-9157389 GCA_026413425.1 Tringa solitaria | reverse complement strand
TATTTATAGAAATACGACTGTGGGAAAAGAAGCATTAGAACTGTAACTAAACTGCATGGCAGAGTGTTTCTTTTGATAAAGATGTCTCAAGAAAATCAAAATAAGCCATCATCAGCTTGACTGTAATGTCTTTTTACTAAAATCAAGGATATAGTAAGATAAGGAGTGAATCTGGTTAAGGATAACTAGGCTGGCAGCACCAAGGCATACTTTTGATAACCTTCTTCTTCCACCTAGTGGCGAGAAGCATAAAGAACAAGGTCTTTCAGAGTGCAATCATAAGATGTTTTGAAACCAACTCAGTCATGATTCACTGACATTATAAGGAGGTTCAGAGTAATTTAGAAATCTGTTTTTCACGTTTAAGTTCACAAGTAATAAACACACTATCACAAGGAGCTTAGAAATACACTTATGAAAGAATTCTTGAAACAAGCCTAAGTTCTTTTTACAGGTATATTTTTCATTCGTCAAGCTCAGTATTTTTGTTTTCCAACTTATTCAGTCTGATCATCTCCTAAGTAAGAGGTTGCAGCCATCCAAATCTGCATTCTGCCTCAACTGCTTAAGAATTCGTTATGAAAATTTGAAAATAAAAAACCCAAACACATTACAGCAGAACTGCTCAGCATTTCATTAAAGTAAAAACATTAAAACAAATATCACAAATAATATAAACTAAGACAGATAAATATATTGCCCCAGGGACCAGGGTTTGGTTGTAGCAGAATGTAAGAACTAATTGAATGTTTCCGTTGAATTCTCTAGTCACAATAGGAAAAACACACCTATTGGTACTGGGCACTAAGTAAGCACTTATCCACTATCTCACCTGGACTCTAAGGAAGAGCAGTGTTTTCAAGCTCACATTCTGCTTCTCTTTAGGATCAGCACTCTCACAACAGAACCTAGTGAATTAGAAAATGGATTAAACCATAAGTGTGTCTTCAGAGGCAACAAGTTGATACTACACCCTCATGTTTTTCTCCATGCTGAATATACATACACTCCAGCTCCTGAGCCTCTTTCCTTAAGATAACACAAGGGCATAGGTCTATGAAGTCTAAGCCTACCCCTGTGACAGCACCTCATATCACTTAAGTTCCACCCATTTCCTAGTTCCCTAATCAAAATCTAAAGGTAAGAGGCTATATTCACTACAGCTGGCATTAAGCATACACCTACTGCTTCAAGTATTGGGCATTACAGCTACAGGATAAGGGGTAAGAGATGAGGTCTCCTCTTCCTCAATTTGGGGTGCTATCGTGAGGAACTGCCTCCAGCTCTTCACATCCATACATTTTGCAAGAATACAGTATCTTTTGAGACTGTCTTTTTCTGATTCAGCTGAAGTTGGCTAATCAATACAAAAATTACTGTGGTAGTGGGGGGAAAAGGTGGTGACAACATTGTCAAAAAGGCAAGACGGTAGCAATAACTCAACAGCCTCAATTCCTTAGGAATTCTCACTAAAGATGGTGAAATAATTAAATATTGCCACAACATTGAAATTTCTACATGTGAAAATGTCACACTTAAAGTTGTCTAAAGCCCTTGCAGAGCTAAAAAAAATAAAAATCAAACCCAGTGCATACTCCTCCATTTCCAAAGTAATAAAAATCCTGCATCTTAGACTCGGTATGTCATATGATATAACTGACACAAAGCTATATATTATCTACAGGAAACATTTCTGAGACAGGTTGATTTTTTTTTTTTTGAGAGCAACAGATAAGAAGTACTTACAGGTTTGAAGTGTTTAAAACCACTTAAAAATGGATAGAGTGCTTGTGTGATCTATGCTTTCTATCATGCAGCTCTGCATTTTATCAAATTGATATCCTACATAAAGTATATCCAGTGTGACAATTTAGAGAATTTATCTATGCTATTCACGATACAACTTTGACATACAAAACCAGCACAGTGCTGAAGGTCTATATATATGTATGCATGTATATACACACATACACTGAGCTAGATTGAATTGCACACCTAAACCAGGATTAACAATTAATGAACATATACTTAAATCAAACTTATGCAGAACAGTTTGTTTTGTCTTCTCCTCATGTTTGCATGACATCAAAAAAGAGAGGCTACGACAGTACACCACAGTATAAAAAAAAAAAAAAAAAAAAGGCTTGTTTCAAAAGGCTTGTTTCAAAAGCAGATCAGAGCAAGAAAGCTCTGGACTGGCTCGTCATCTCTATGAATCCATCCCTGCAAACTCCTGGGAGCTTTAAGTGATGCTGGCAAGCACTGTATTGTCCACTGATGAGCCATGAATTCACTACTATGTGCCAAGACACTGTGCCTTCTAGACACTTATCTAACATATGCACTAAGCAGAGACTCCCTCAGACAAGTTTCTACCAGGGGATTAATTCAACTTTAAACCTTTAGAAACAAGTCAGTGCACAGGTTTTAACTCTGCGCTCCATGAACCCATATGGAAACTTTCTGATGAAAGCCAGCACTTAGAGTTCAAACAGTCTCTTAAAGCTTAGGAACATACAAGAGAACTACCCGAGAGCACTGTGAGTAGCATGTGCCCTGAATAAAGCCTATACGATAATTCCCATTTTCAGAAGCATCAAGTATTACATTTTGTACTGTGCAACAATTGTTTTTGCTTTAAATTACTTATTTAGGGAAAATAATCTATTTCCCGCAAAGTTTTATAATTTGCATGCAAATTCAAATCTAAAGTAGTCAATTGAAGTGGGAATGAATATGAGATGAAGCCTCTAAATAAATAAGTTGATTTACTGTCTTTTACATACAGAACATCATTCATCACACAGAAAAAAACCTTTGGGAGAAAAACAGTAAACTGATTTTAAACCTTTGTATGCATGTTTTTGTCAAACTTTAAAATAAAGTCTAAAAGTTTAGTGGGGTTTTTTCTGCTTTTGACTGAAATTTCAAAAGGACCTTTGAGATGCCAGTATATAGAGATGTTGTTAAATCAACATTTATTGGATTATTCAATATTTCTGACTCATGTCATTCTTTAGAAAACTGTACATGGATTGAAGATAGAAAAGCCAAACAATTAAATGTACAATACTTCTAATTTTCAACAGATGGCACTTTATAGCAAGAAATCTATAGTGTGTAATTAAAAGAAAGCAAAAAAAATTGGATTGCTGAGTGCACTGACATTCCAAAGTCTACACCTGAAAAAAACTAATATCCTTACATTTGAATGCATAGATCTGTAAAACTTAAAGTACAAAGAAGGAGTCTAAAGTCAAACAAAAACTCTGAAGTAACGTAGTATCTCAGATATTAATCACACTGAGATGTTCTTCACAAAGGCAGGATATTCTTCTTTTCTTCTCTGACAGAATTTACAGGTAAAGTTAAATTTAAAGACAGCAAAGAAAACACGACCATCAGACTATGCTTATGACTGCACACAAGCTCAGAAGACAACGGGGAATTATTTTAGTAATATGATTTAGTGCAGTCCTGTGCAAAACTTTACAGGCATTTTGTTGTATAAAGCTACACAGAAGACTTTTAGAACCATTTATGAGCTAAATAAACAACAAAGGCCTGGAAGCATTGCTGCCTCCGAGTTACACCTTTAAGTTGTCTGTCAGTGTTATTCGAGTGGAAGGTGCTTACCAATGACATTTAAAGAAATCCATGGGAAGCTAACAGTTATCTTCGGTTACCTAATCAGTAGTTGTAGAAAAAGAAAAAAATCACTCTTCTTGGAGATGCACAGAGAAAGGACAAAAGGCAATGGACATAAGTTGCAGCATGGGAAATGGCAATTAGATAAGTTTCCAGGATACCCAGAGCATTTAAAGCTCCATCTTGGAGTTACTCAAAACTTGACAAGGCCCTGAGCAAACCCATCTAGCTTCAACAATAACCCTGCTTTGAGCAGGATGCTAGACTGCAAGAACATCAGTCCGTCCCAGGAACTTGAAAGATTCTAAGTCGTTCAGTAGGAAGTGCTACGCAAAAGGATGAGACCCAACACCACATCCTCAGAGAGTAACTTCTGAAACATAATCCCTCAATTAGACTGAGGTATAGTCTCTCACACTCCCAAAACAATCCTTCTCACAAAACTAGAGAATATGATGAGCTTCTACCCTGTGATGATGACATTTCAACAGGATGCAGAATGTCCTCTTTCTGGTAAAGGATTGAGGACCATGTCTGGGTCTGAATCCTCATTCTAAACTAAATCAAAGTAGTTTGATTTTAAAGTCACCTACTTTTCAGATGTAGGATCTGGTTGGTGGGTAGGCTTCCTATTTTCTAGGTTAATTTATATAGGATCAAGTCAGCAGCCACAATCAAGCAGCAGTTACTATGCTACACAAAAAAGGAACATCTAATTTCTAAATACTGTGAGAGTCTACAGATTAGATGTTACCATCTAACAGTACTCAGCACTGTTTAAAATATTCATGCCCATATGCAGAAAATGTAGGCACATACAATTAGAATATTTCCAACATTAGGTGGCATGCAAACAAAATTCTCATATGTCTGAGCTGAATCCTTAAGGTGATGTGACAAGGTCTTGGCACAAACAAGCTTTTGTAGGCACACAATTATATCAAAATGTTTTACTAAACATTATTTGTCCCAGAAATTTTTCCTGGAATACATAAAACAGCTTGTAAATCTATCTTTTGTACCTAAATATCACTAGAAATTGAAGCACTGAATTTGAAGCACAGAGGTCTGCTAATAAAGTAATACAGATTAAGTTCCCTCTTCAGCACTGTGCAAGGGAAAACTTCAAGTGTAGGAAGATATAGGAAAGGGCAGTTATACCTCCACAGCATCTTGCAATGCAAGTACAGGGCCACAAAACACCATGACAGCTACATTCTTCTCTGTTCCTGAAGGAGGCGTTCTTTTTCCTGATTGCAATCAAAAAATTTAGGCACATACAAATCTCATTCAACAGTCAAGAAATAAACAAGCAGCAATGAAAATACCGCAGAAATGTGGCAACTACTGGATACTGAAAGATTCCAAGCCAGATACTGGCCATGTCAGTCTTAGAGCTCTCAGGAAAACACAGCTCTAATTTTAGCACATTTTCTCCCCTTCATCGATAGGAGCAGATTCATCTCTTGCACAGATGAAAAACTTCATAGCCTGATGAACTGAAACAAATGCTGTTGCAAACTTCACACATTTAGAATCAACCATCCCAGATGCTTTTCAGTTGATTTTAAGATTGATCAATGATTTTGTTGTTAAGGAGACCTTACTAATCTTATAGTTACAAGCTCTGCTCAGAATGAAGAAGTTGTTTCCACACAGCTTCATCCAACCTTAATGCTATAAAAAATTATGCCTTGATCCATTTAATTAATAAGAGACTTCCATATATCTGATTCAGGCTGCTTCCAGTCTTCTCCCATTAGTTCCTTCAGGTTCAAATCTTTGAAAAAATCCAGGCGATGGCTGCAAAGAGAGGAGAAATAAACAAAAAAGTTTTAAGTCTTGTAGTATGTGTCTTAGTAAAAGGCAGTATCCTCAATATGTTTAATTAACCTTTTTTTCAAGTTTTCTTGGACAAGAATGTAACTAGCATCTCCTTTGCTTGAGTTTATAAATAAAAAACACTACTCTGTTTCTGAAAATCTTGTACTGGAAAACACAGGGCAAAATCTGCAGCTATGAAGAGGTATCACACAGCATAAACTGAAGTTAAAGCACCCACCTTTTAAACTCCCTCAATTTATGTTGCCTGGAACCACAGTCAGAGCAAAAGCAGAGTGATACCCTGCTTTAGGACTTACGTGCACTCTGATAGAGCAAAAATTCACAATTTCTGACCAATTGAAAAATTGTATCACAGGATTATTCCTTCCGTACAGAAAAGAGGAGGACTGGATAGGATAATGAAGCTAGTAGGAAGACTAGAAGTCTTGTTTTCTTTAGATTTTATGAATGAGTTCTTGCTAAGAATTTCTCCTTTAGGCTACCATGCAGAAGCAATAGAAGGAAGAAACTGAAGCCAATTGCTAATTAATACTGGCACTAAACAACTGCCAAACAGTAGACAGAACATCTGACACTAATCATTTAACAAGATAACTCGAATTCTCTTATTAGGAAGTGATTTGTAAGAGGAAATACAAACCAAGAGCAATGAAAGTAGCAAGGAGCAGCCTCTTCAAATAATTGCATCTGCTCCAATGTCTAAAGAAGTCAAGGGATTTTTTTTTTTGGAAGGGATACTACAGAAAGAACAGAAAGAATCCCTTCCTGAAAAATATGATAGGCATTCTCCAGTTTATTACACAAAAATGAAAGTATCTATTTCTTATGGAACACTGGTAAAGAGAATGTATTTTATAAGAATCGTTTAGAATTTTTTTAAATAAACAGTTGCAGAAGGTAAATTTTTCTTAAATAAAGGCAAATAAAGGGTAACTTATCTAAAATTTACCTTACGTGGCCATCATTGTATGTTGAGTAACAAGGTTGCATAAGAATTACAGTGCACCCTGTAGAGCTAGTCCATTTATGCAAAATGTCCAGAAGTAGCAGCTTTTATTAAATCATCTCAGCCTCACAGTCAAAGAAAATAAACAGGTGCAAAGCACAATTTAAAAATCAAGATATTATAGTTTTTCTATTGATACAGGGTATCGTTTTATTATACTTTTCAGTTTAGTCTGCCTTTTCAAGTTTTTCTGTAATGTGGAACCATCTGTAGAGGTGAGGTTATTTAGAACAATAGGGGAGACACAAAAGAGATTTACCGGAAACTTATCTGGTGAAATTAACACTAAATGGCATTTCAAGAGGTGTTGGAGGCAAGGAAAAAGTAGAACAAGCTATCTATGACTTAGCTGAGGAAGGTGATAAAACAGATGCCAATGGTGTTGAATGCATCATTTTCTATGCACCTAGGGGATAACACAGAAATCAAGCACTAATTACAGCTATCTGCCACAGTGCTTTCTACAAAGTACAGTGCCAACAGATCTGGAGCTAAACAGTATAATTAAAATACTAGTGGCATTCAATCTGAAAACCAGATTAGCATTTTTTAAGTATTCTAATAATAGCACAACTCTATTACGAAAGAGCTAGTTTTATGCTTACAAATCTGGTTTCTGTCCTTCCTGTAGTTCATGTTGAGGCACAGGATAAAGTGCTTCATATTTTCTCTCTTCTCCTGAGCCATGAATTGCAAATGCATTGAATTTGTTAGTAGATGGTGGAAAATAATTCCAAGGAAGATGAGCTTTACCCTCCCATTTGGTTTTCATTCTGGTCACCTCAAACTCTAAAGGAAGTTCTTCCTGTTAAAAGGGAAGGGAAAAAAAAGAAATAAAAGAGAGATAATGTCACCTTCCAATCAGGCAACAGTTACCTAAAAACAATTAGTTTTCTGTACGTTATGAAAGTACTTGACCACTTACTTTCCATACTCTTCTTCTGCCAGAAAGCAGCAGCAACAAGTGTTGTCCATGGCTGTCAAAAAATCAAAGCAAAATTTTCTTAAAATGATGCCAAGTTATTATTATATTGTTCTGCCACAAATATGTACAATCCCCATATTGGAAGAATTTCTGTACCGAGTCTTCCTCATACATATAGCTTACAAGCACTAGCACTGGAAATGCAAATTAACACTTGTGACTTCTTTAGTGTTGTACTTACGGACAGAGTTCAACTTCTAAATAGTGTTCAGTTCTGTCACTCAGGAAAAATGCTTCTACAACTTTAAAAAAAAAAAGGGCCATCAATATTTTATATTAATTATTTTTAATATCCTGAGACCTTCATATCCCATGAAAATAATTACGTTCTCATTATTTTTGGCTGGTGCCATACCAGAGCTTGACTACCTGTGTATGCTACTAAAAGCTTCCTATCTGAAACGCTGTGCCATAACTATAACTTCAAGAGCTTTCGTTTTCAATGCCTATCATCAGAAAGAGATTTATAGAGCACTGTACTAATTTTATTTACTTTACCAATTACAGCTTTGGAAATGCTCCTCTTGATGCAGCAGAAAAATATGGCAAGTTTACTAACTCATGTTAGCTGCCCATGGAGTAAGAAAAGCATCAGCACACAACTATTTCACCTAGTATGCTTGCTGTGAACAAAGCTGACCAAGACAGAGTGACCCTAGTCAATCATACTCACAGCAGGCACTCCAGGTGGAGCACTTAAGTGCAGAAGTTGTGTGTTTGCTGGTGGCCTGAGGGTTCAGAGCACCAGGGGGAAAAAAAAATAAAAAATAAAAAGAGGACCATACACTCACAGCAGAGCACACACCCCATAACTAAGACTGCTGAATGTCTGAAATAGTAAGAAAGGATTTAGCTCTTAAATGCTTTTCCCCTGTAGATGGCTGATGATTTCGACAGGGGATTACTGTTCCAGGTGTGCCTAACAGCCATGTGTGACTACTGAATCACCTTTCAGGAACAAAAGTAGAACTATTGTGGTGTTTCTCACAGCAATTACATTATTAGAAAGCTTTACTTAGAATTATGTTTAGATACGATTGATAACTTTGTTATACCAAACAGGCTTATGTAAAAATAAAATAATGTCAAACAGGCTTATGTAAAATAAAATAATGTCAAACAGGCTTATGTAAAATAAAATAATGTCAAAGAAGAGCTAATACTGTTTTAGCAGAGCTTTAATCACAACAGTTCAATAATCAGGAAGTAGAGAACTACTGGAAACATTAAATTCTTGCATTACTCAAAGCAACAGGTAGAACTCACAGAAAAGGAGAAAAACCAGCATTCCTATAAGAATATTCCTCATTCCACTTGGGTACAATTTTGAATCATATTTTATGAGCTGCTATTTATTTGTTTCACATCTTCCTATTCCTTAAATAGGCCTTGGAAAAGTGATTTAAAGAGACATCTATTTTAGTTATTGCTCTCTACTGCTTAAAGCAAAAGCAGAACCCACGTTTAGGATTTCACTTCTGTTTACCTATTGCAAATGCATTTTTATATATGCCACAAAACTATTTTGATATTCAAATATGTGAAGCCTCTGTCATTCTCAAGTTATATCAGTAATCCAGAAACTAAGTTTGAAATCAATCCAGCTCATTGAACTCCGTTTCTTTGTGGCCACCAAAGTGTCAAGTGACATAACATATTTGCTTCTTTTCCCAGTCATTTGTATTGTTGCACTACTACAAAACAACCACTCACAGTCAGCAGTGCTTGTGATGAAAATCAATTCACCACCTAGAAAAAGAGCATCACTTTTGATAGAGTTTGGGGTAGTTTTCAGCTGAGGCTTTAAGTTACTTAAACAGCTGTTCAAGGGTAAGGCAGTGATTACAACTAAATTCTTTCCCAGTATTCCTTGACAGACTGCTTAGGATATAGCAGAAAGGAAAACTTTCACTTCTAGCTTCAGATCTGCCCTTTAAAGGCAGTACTGTGACCAAAGCAATTGAATTAGATGTCATACACTCACAACTGTTAGCTCAATTTGAAAAAATAACCATCATAGACTCTTAAATGAAGACCATACATATTAACTAGAGGAATATCAGTGAGTACACAAATCATATATATGTACAGCACAACAGTTACACTTACCTTCATAGTCCCACAGTTTACCAAAAGGTTTCCCTGGCTCTCCAAGTGGTGCTGGAGGATCATTAAAGAAGGGAGCAGTAACTTCCATTAGCAGTCCTGCATTGTCTGACTTCAGCACAATTGTTACTGGCTCATGGCTGACAGGAAAACCATCCCACGTGTGTTTAATTGTAAATTCCATCTTTGTACACTACATAAATGAGAAAGAAGGGCCTGTTAGAGGAGATCTGATTCCATTTCAGCACCAACTGCACTGTTTGCTTGGCCATGAAAAAAGCACACTTTCATACAAAGTCAATCATCAAATCACATTTTAACACATCAAAATAACTGAAATAGTCTAGCTTCTAGCTTTATTAAGCAACTAAATGAACAGTTACATGAATGCTTTTCATAGATTTTTATACCTGCATGGTTACAAATCACATAACTAACCACATTTTGCAGGAATTGTGCAACAAGTATAGTACATGAGACAGAATGTAACCACATGCATCACACTTCCTTATATGCCACGGCCTTGCTCTTACAGCTACACATTAACTGTGTCCAATACCCTCTGTTACAGTCACACTAGACAGTTTCCTTTCACTGATGTTCATGCTGAAAAGTGAGCTCCTCCCTAAGATTTCAAGTTGTTAAAATAGCAAGAATGAAGTTGGGTAAGTAGATATGCTCACGATCAAGGAGCTGATGATGTGACAAAATAAGTGTGACAGATTAGAGAAAATTTGAAGCAATACATTTAGTAATTAGACACCTTAATTTAAGAATTCCAGTCAAAAAGGAAAGTCAAATATTAGACTATCACTTTTCAGCTTATTCAAATATAACCTTGTCAAAACTGATTAAATTCTTATATCAGCATTTTAACTGTGTGATATTCTAGACAAGCATCACATGTACTTTATGCAAGAGACCTGGGATAGCCCTAGAAACTATGAAAGACTCTGCTGCCATCATTAACGTTCACTCCAACTCAAGTGGCAAGATTCTGGAAGCAAGATGACACAAGTTGAAAGAAAATAGTCACCATACAAAGCACGGTGAGGGAAGACACCCAACAGTGTCCTAACAGCATTCTTAAGACAGCAGAAAATGGCTCATAATCCAGTGTTAGTAGTAACTCAAACAGGCAAAGCTAAATCACCCACAGTTTAAAACAAAAAAGGAGAATTAGTTAGAAAAAGTATTCTAAGCAACAGTGACAACTTTTCTGCAATAATTACAATGTAAACTACCAAATAAAAGAGCAATGTTAAATAACAAGTTCCTTTCACAACACAAAGAGCTGCTGAAACATACTCAACAGGCTATTTAGCATTAAATTGATCTAACAAAAATATTAATCCACAGGAAATGTAAGCAAGTGGTGTGTTTTTAATTTTGTAAACTGCAAACACTGAGAAGCATAAGCATGAAGTATCCACAGATGGCAAAACTCTTCCTAGTGATTTTTTAAATGAACAGAATTCCTGTAAATGGAGTGCACATGCTTCACGTGCACTTACTGTGAAAAGAAACAAGACAGAATTCCACAAGCAGGATCACTTACTCAAAAGAGTAAAGTTTAAGAGTAGATAAGTGCATCCAAGAAAGTTAATAAAGTGCTATGTACCATTTTATACTACACTATTAAATTCACATTATGCACTGTGAAGTCAACATTTCCTTCTATTATTCTATTTGCAGTTTGTGCTAATACATTTAACACTTTGCATTCGCTGGTCAAGGCAAATACCTGAAACATCTATTTGGAAATATTGCCAGATTTCAATAGCGTTTTAAAATTATATCACCTTCTAATAAAAGTAGCCTAGGGAGATCTTAAAATCCAGGAAAAATTACAATTCCTGACTAAAGTAAACAATGTGAAGCTTCTCCTCGCATACAAGATCTGAAAGGTTGCCTAAGAAGGATAGTTGCAACATACCAGGCTTAAAAAAAAAAAAAAAAAAGGCAGTAAAATAATAGAACCTTCTCAACTCCTTTAGACGCTACTGTAACTGTACTGTCTAGAATGAAGATGAGACACAAAGTCCATCATACATTCCTATTTGTACTTGTATGAGAGACAGATGACATTATTCATAAAAAAACTTAGCTCTGGCAGGGCCAGCTTACAGTGTACTGAAATTAACATACTTAATATTTACCCCATTGTTGTAAACCAGTATTACTCTTGAATAGAAGAGCATGCAATTTTAAAAAGACATAAAGTAGTAAGGAAAAGCATAAAACATCCGCTAGTATTCAAGCGTAAAACATCTGCTAGTATTCATTAGAGGTCTACCTAGTGCTATGGCTGCTCAATTTAGAGGAGAGCAGATCTAAGATTTTTCCAAAGTAATGGTCCTTGTCGCAAATTTTATTACATTGCATAGACTTAGGTAAGCTGGTTACTAGCACACTTTCCAATTATAATAAAAACAGCAACACATAGCAATAGTGTAAATTAAAACAGCAAGAGGAGACCTTTCATTACCTTTTAACATTACACCTCAGCCAGCTGTTAATACGCTGTAAAGAGATGCAAACGTTAAATGAAGTAAGTTTTACAGCAAGTACTTTCTCAGCCATTTCAGAGCACACCGACGGCACGGCCCCCAGCCCCGCAGAGCCGGCCGATACCCGCAGACCCCACCAGCAAAGGGAAAGCCCCCTCTCTCATCACCTCACGCCTCTCCCCGCCGAGGGAACACACTTCTTCCCTCCCGAGCCCCACCTACGCTGGTGGCACGGCCAAAAACGAAGAGGAAGTAATTAGACCGCTGTTTTTCTTAATTGCTCCAAGAGGACAAGGGAAAAGCTGGAAACCGTGTAAGAGAACAGCAGCTTTTTCCGTAAAGACTTTCTTTTCAGAGGGCTCGAAAGCCCCCAGCTACTCCAGCCGGCGACAGCGGCGGCACTTCCTGAAGAGAATTTTAAGGCGTAAGCGCCTATCATCGTTAACCCGTAAGCCGTCGTGCCCCCCTTCCCGAGAAGTTTAACGTGGAATTCCTTACATCCCCACCGCCGCTCCGAAAGGAAACTCGGCACCCCACCTAAACCCAGAGCCTCCACCTCCCGCTCCCCGCCGGCCGCCTCACACGGCCCCGCCGCGCATGCGCACGCGGCCTCTCGCGCCCCTCCTTCCCGCCGCTCCGCTGCCGCGTGACCAAGGCGCCCTTGGGCCGCGCGCCGGTCGCTGAGGGAGGGAGAAGTGGAGTAACGGGCTTCTTGCGGGCTTTCCTGAGGTGGAACTCTCGGCGGAGGCGCCGAAGCTTTCCGCTGGAAACATGGCCACTGAGCTCGGCAGCGGGGGAGAGCCAGGTGAGGTCTCCGCGAGGGTTGGGCTGCCCGCCGGCTGGCCACGCACAGTGGGATGGCCCGGGCGCTGCCCCGGGGCTGCGTGAGGGAGCGGGCGGAAGAGCCGATGCCTGGGCGCTGCCCCCTGGGAGCTGGGGTCAGCTCCGACAGAGAGGGTAGAAGCCCTTTTGCCTGTGGTTGTAGCCGTGAAGATTGAGGTTCTGTAGCTCTTCTGGTGTTTGCTACAGCGAGTAACAGCATCGAAACTATTTTTCGGTTACCTGGAGACTAGTAATTAAAAGCTGCTAGTGAGACACATGCATTTCTGTCATAATGTCTCTTTAGTTAAGAAACAACAGCGTTTCCTATGCGTGGCTTATACCTGAAAGGCAAGAAAAGATGTCTTTTTGGTTACTCGTAGAATTTGCTTTGCAGGCTATTATCAGTATTTTTAATTAAGTGTTCTTTGTTACAATTCTGATAATTTTATTGTAAGCTTAATATGACTGAATCAGAATGCACTTAGGTTGCTTACCAGCTGGCAAAAACTGTCTCTAGAGAGTTTATATCCCTATAAATAGGGAATGGGTTGATGTGTTGTCCCGAGAAAGTTACTGTCCCCGTCACTGACTAGTGTTGTGGGAAAACTTGATAGCATAGCGGGTCAAGATCAGAGTGCATGACGTGAGATGGCTGTGTTTCTCTCAAAAATCAGATTTTCAGTTGATACTAAGCTTTGTATGACAGCTTTAGGTGGCCAAAGGTGAAAGACTAGCTCTTGATTCCAAGGACTTTAGTAGCAGAAAAGCTTCTGTCTGAGCCAATAGAATCATCCTGGCTCAAAAGCCAATATCTTTATTGAGCTTTGCATGAGCATTCATTATATTGTGATGTGAACAAATTGTGGATTTTCAAATATTGGTATTGTATTTTTTCATATATATTTAATTTGTTTGGGTAGCTTCTCATTTTATAAATCTTCAGGCTCTTAATAGAGCTCGGACTACATTCACTGTGAAGTGGTAAGAGCTGGCTTTTCTATCAAGGAGTTTAATTCTCTCAAAAAAAATCATACATTTTGAAAGGTGCCAAATTACAAGTTTGAAGTTGGCTTGCATGCCAACTTAGACATAAGTTATTTGAGGCCTGTTTTAAGTCTTGAGATGTGGATTGGTGTTTCTCTTGTTTCATGAATGTGAAATCAAAAGTTCTAAAATGCTGAATGTGTGTAATACACATAAAAAGACATTCTCTAAGCTTCGTAGAATAAATATTTGTAGTGTTAAATATGTAGCTGTAAAGAAGCTTCTCAGAATGAAATGCTAGTCTCTGGCACTGATCAGTTATAAATTGAGTTTCACATGAATGCTTTATGCAGTAT
The DNA here is from genome assembly GCA_026413425.1 of Tringa solitaria. Classification (NCBI taxonomy): domain Eukaryota; kingdom Metazoa; phylum Chordata; class Aves; order Charadriiformes; family Scolopacidae; genus Tringa; species Tringa solitaria. The sequence continues at coordinate 9,143,127 of JAOXJM010000033.1, read as the reverse complement.
CAGCAGCCAACCCTACAAATAATAATTCATCCATTCCATATTTTTGTGATAAGCTACTAATTACACAGAACCATTATCGGAATGTGTTTAATGATCGGCTGCTGAAGAGGAGTACATCTGTAAGGGCTGTTTAAGATTTGTCCCCTTTTGCACTTATTTCCTCTTATGTTTGCAGACTGTGTTGGCTGGTGAGGGCAGCTACTTATCCCATCTTGTTCCTTGGCATTCTTTTACTGTTATCTCTTTTCTGTGCCCTCTGTCTTTTTGCTAAATCCACCTTTAGAAGATTAGAACCAGAAGAACAACCATGGGATGTGTATCAAGAAAAATAAGCAAGAAGTTATTTTAAGTAAAAATGTATGCGTTACCTTCCTGACTTTCTTTTTCTTTCTTTTCACCCATTACAGAGGTGTCACTCATACTCTTACAAAATAGAATAGAACTTATAAGTTGAAATGGACCTACAATGATTATCTACAACTGCCTGACCAGTTCAGGGCTGACCAAATATTAAAACATGTTATTAAAGGTATTGTCAAACTGCCTCTTAAACACTGGCAGGCCTGGGGCATTGACCACCTCTCTAGGAAGCCTGTTTGAGTGTTTGACAATAGTCTTGGTAAAGAAATGCTTCATAATGTCCAATTTAAACCTCTCTTGGTGCAACTTTGAACCATTCCCATGTATCTTATCACTGGACACCAAGGATAAGAGATCAGTACCTCGGTCTCCATTTCCCCTCCTCGAGAAGCTGCAGAGAGCAACAAGGTTGCCCCTCAGCCTCCTTTTCTCTGTACTAGAAAAACCCAGAGTCCTTAGCTGCTTCTTACAGGACATTTCTTCCAGCCCTTTCATCCGCTTTGTTGCCCTCTTCTGCACACATTCAAGGACCTTCACATCCTTCATAAACTGTGGGGCTCAGAACTGCACCCAGTACTTGACATGAAGTTGCACCAACGCTGAATTCAGCAGGATAATCACCTCTTTTGACCAGCTGGTTATGCTGGTTTTGTTAAATTAAAGAGTGCTCCATGAACAAGTGGAAAGTGCTTTTATTTCTCACTTCCAGCCTTCTGCTGGTTCTTTCATTTGTAGTACAAGTAGTCTCTGAAATCCCAATAGCCAAAGTTAGATAAATAAGTAAGGGTGATGCCTTAGTTGATGTTCCCAGCTCAGCAGTGTGAAATGTCATTACTCAAAATACTTTGCTTCCTTCAGAAAAAGCTGATACTGACAGGCAGCATTTCTTCATTCTTGTTTTGGTTTCTTCTGGATATACTTGAGCGCTTACATACATTTCTCAGCAAAGCTGTCTTGACCTAAGTTTGTTGAAAGTTTATTGAGAACTGCAGGGTTGCGATCCCAACAACGGGTTAATTGTCAAACATCCAGCTAGCTGAATTGGACACACAATATGATTTGTTGCGCTTACACCTTGTGAATCATTAAGATGTGTATGTGTTTGTGGGTTTTCTAGGCAGAAGCTTAATTTTTTAAAATTTCTGAAAGAAAACAGAATGAATATGAAAAAATGCAATTCATTCATGTTATGTGGTATTTGTAGGCTTTTTCAAGTCCTATTTTCATTAAAATAATTATGCTAAATAGAAGAATTTTATGAAGCATATTGTGTACCTTCAAAGCACTACACTGTTAAACATATTTCTGATTGCCAGTTACGTTTATGTAAATAATAGCCCATGTTGTAGCTATGATTCTCAAACTTTGTATTTTTCAGATCAGAGGCTGAGTATGGCACTTGGTCAGTATGAAACAGATGAGATTTTAAGAGCTACCGATGAGCAGGTATATAAATTTAGGGATGGAAGTAGTAAGTATTTTGTGATGAGTTTTTGTGACAAACATCTTTGCATACATAGAACACAGCCCACTTCAGTGTGGCCTGGCCTTGCTTTGGGGCCATCACACAGCTCTAGAGTTGCTTGTTGTTTTTCCAAGCAGCAACAGCAGAATAAAACTCATAACAGTGAATTCTGGTGCATTTTCAAAAGTTTGTCACATGCAGGAGAACATATGCCTGAAAAAATACTTGAATTCTACTTTAATAGAATTTTTCACTTTTATAGACTTTACTAAGAGATTGGTCTCATTTTGAGATAACTTTTTGTGCTGACTACTATGAGCCTGTCTGAAAGTGTGCAGAAGCTAGGGCATCAGCACTTTCCTGAGGCTGAGATGCATGGAAATGAACTTAGCACTTACAGAAACTTATGATTGCTCTTTTAAGAGTGAGATGATTCCTTCTCAGGTACAATGGCTCTTCAGGGTATGCTCTAGTGCCCAAGATTATTGGTTTGTGGGCAGGTGTAATGTGGTGGGGTGTTGTGTGTAGTGTTGTTTTTTGTGGGGGGTTTGGTTGGTGGGTGCTTTTGTGGGTGGGTGGGTGGTTTTTTGGTGTTTTTTCTTTTGTTTTGGTGGGGTTTTTGTTCTTTTTTGGTGGTGGTGGTTTGTTTTTTTTATGTGGTTGGACTCGATGATCTCAGAGGTCAAGGTCCCTTCAAACAATGGAGATTCTGTGATT
>JAOXJM010000033.1:9127983-9140485 GCA_026413425.1 Tringa solitaria | reverse complement strand
GTGGTTGGACTCGATGATCTCAGAGGTCAAGGTCCCTTCCAACTATGGAGATTCTGTGATTCTGTGAATTATGCTTTATATCAGAGTATCTCCAGGAAAAAAAAAAAAAAAAGAGAATTTTTTTAAATTGGGCCAGCACTCAAGGATTTTTGAACATAAACCTGAAAGTGATTATGTGTGATATTGTGTATGATTACAGTACAGGCAGAACAACAGCTTTGGGTTTCTTATAAAAATTTTAAACTGCATGAAGTCATGTGCAAGTACTAATGTGTAAAGTATACCATTACAGAAAAATGCCCCCAGTGGTGATGGCGTATCAGGATCCAGGATGACAGAACAAAGGTAACTGATTCCAAGTGATAAGTGGGAATACTGCGAAGTATTCAAATGAAATTGTCATGTGCTTTTAAAAGTGTAAATATCCAGCTGGACCTGGTCTTAGGTACATGTGTTCACAGCTCTGAGAACTTGTGAATAGGGTCTCTAAAAGTGTTCCTGTAGCTGTTGTTTTTAGATACTATTCTATTTATTCAGTAAATTAAATATATGACTTTTCTTCCACAATCTGTAAAATAAAGGATGAGAGATGAATAAAGGAATTCTCTAGTCTAAATTTCAAGATAATAAACAAAAGTGCAGGTAAGATTATACTGATCTCGGTATCACAGGTAACTGCTATTGGTTGAGGTCAGGTGGATGTTTTTTGAAATGCTTGTTTGACAATCTTCACCTAACGGTTTGTCTTTTAGTAAATTGTTTATAAATATTGTCATTTCCTGTTATAAAAATAACCTATCATTTCTTGTTAGTTTTTAAGGCAGTAGACTAATACAGAATTTTCAATGAATTGCTATCAATTACAAAAACATTCAATAAGAAAAAGTAAGTGGAACTACATTATTTTAAATTGTCTTATAGGCCACTTTACTGTTGTATGTGAAAGCAGTAAAAAAGCCTAGTCTTTAATCATTTGGGATCCTATGTATGCAATATTAACATTGTATTAATGCTTGTTTATAATGTCCCATGTTCTAGTTCTGTTTTACAGGAAAAATGCTGTTAATGGTCATACTTTGAAAGTAGTAATTAATTTGCTTATTTATTCTGGTGAATGTCGAGCTTGGAAATAAAGAAAAAGTGACTATTTTGTTCTCTTCTCTAGGTTAAGAAGTCTTTAAAACTAGTTAATTATCAGAACAATGTTTTGGCATTTACAAAAATTATTTGAAGCATGTTTTTCAATTTTTTAGCTTGTCAGCTCTAATCACACAGTATGATAAACACTTGGAAGAAATGAAAGAACAGCAGCAGCTTTATCAGGTATGGATGTTCCTAACATTTCAGACAATATTCTTAGTATTTTATAGCGTTAGTATCTAGGCCATTAGTTTTTATCAATAAAGGAAATTATGCCTGCTCTATGCTTCACAAACTTGCTGGACTGCAGTCTGCCTCAAATAGAGGAGCAGAGAGCTTTCTATGAAAAGGTTGGGAGATTGTCTGAATTGTACAGATTACTGTGTGTTTGGAGAAGTAATGTTGTGAAATGAAACATGCATGTTTTGTTTCTCTAGATGTTCTGATATGGTTGCAGGTATTCTTACTGACCTTCAGGTGAGGCAGCTGTTTCCCTTTTTTCCCTTACAGTCTGATCTTGGCCATGCAGTCCAACTCAGTCCTGCAAGTGTAGATACACCCAGCATTCTTCATTCTTAAAAATTCGTCAGATTCAAATAATTCTTTCAATGTTTATTATCATGGAGACTGAGGTTGAGGGGAACTGTCTTCCTTTTAACCACAGAAAAATAAAACTTTCTAATTCTTCCTATGATCACCAAAAGGCAAGCTGATATGTTTAATAATTAAAGCCTGTCACATACAGAAAGCAATTTTTACTTGTGATCTACATGCAGAAGTTATACTCTGGTTTTGGTTTAATGCCCTTAATTAGTTTAATCTGTTCATCATAAAGATTCTGCAAATGCAGTCTTCAAGCTTGACTGATTTCAGAAGGCAATATTGGTTTCTTGCGCGATTTAGTTAATAAAACAGTTACATTTGATTCATGTAACTCAAGTTTCTTCTCAGTTAATTGCTAAACTCTTTTCTCAGATGCTTACTGAATAAATGATGAGAGTTATCCACTGTATTCCTAAAAGAACTTGAGATAATTAACAATTAGTCTGTAAGAGCTATAAGAATTCCAAAAGGTAGGTTTAATGCTCATAATAACTTCTGAATGCTTAGGTATAACAGGACTTGGCAGCTGTTAAATTTAAGTGGCATCCTATGACTTTCCGTAAAAAAGAAATTGACTTTCACTTACTGTATTATACTGAACTAAATTGTCCATCTTTTACATTATCACTCAGAATTACAAGCTGAAAGAATTACCAAAGTTTGTGTCACTTAAATGAATGCTTAGTCTTGCATGTTTTTGTGTTAGGCACAAATGAGGAAGATGAGACAAAAATTTGAAGAAGTCACCAAGGAAAATGAGAGGTAAATAATTGCACTGTTCTGTTACTGCAGCTTTTTTCTTTGATTTCTAAACCTTATAAAGTTTTGGGGTTTTTTTCTAAGACCTTGAAATCTCTTGAATCTACTCAATAGTTGAAGATTTCATACTCGCAAGCTTAAAGTCTTTAAGTGTTTAATGTATATTACAGCACCTGCTTTAGGAGACTTAACCGTTTCTTTAGAAGAACTAGATATTAAACTATTTCAAAATGTCTAATATGTTTCTAGAAAATAACTTAATAGATTTAAATATGACTTAGAAGTAAATAGTATGTGGAGATTGAAGATACAGTATACTTCAGTTGTTAAAAACAATCTCTATTAAATACTCTGCTGAACTTAGTTCTTTGAATTTCAGGCTGCATGCAGAGTTGAAAGAGGCTCTTGAGAAGCAACTGGAGGCTCTTCCTTTCATGCCTCTGGGAACTGACATACCTGCAGATGAAGACATAGTGAGAAATCTGCAAGAACAACTACAACTGACAAATCAAGTGTGTGAGATGAAACATTTGTGCTGTTACATTTCTCTTGTACCTTGACAGATTAGGAGACGCTGTTTTATTTCTTGGTTCAGAATTCATTTGTTCAGAGTTCCTTTACACTATTCTGAGGCCCTCTTAACTTTCTGTAGCTGAAGAAACAAGTACTCAGACTTTCAACTTCTTTCCTAGATTCATATAAGAAGTTTTTAATACTAATTTGTGCCTGTAATTTTACCTAGTTGACTTGATCTTTGTATTGAGTTCCTGACTCCTTACTTAATTACTTTGATCAATTCAAGTTTTTGTAGTAGCTTGTTTTAATCAAAAACATTGTAATGTGATATGAGAAGGTAACTATATATGTGGGATATAGAAAATAATATTTAAATCTGAAAAGAGAACCAAATTTTGTTGAGCTTATTAAAATGATGTACCAATCCTGTTGCATATGATTAAGTTGAAGTTAAATTGACAGCTGAATTTTGGTATTTGAATATTATATATACTGTAAACCTACAGTAAATACTTGTAAAAGTTTGAGCTGTAAAAAAAAATCTGGAAAACTTGCAGTTCATCTTTAGGTGGAATTTGAACTTGTGTCTGGTTTTCTGCATCTGAATTTAGCGTCTCTAGTTTCATTTGTGCAGACAAAAGTACACAAAATGGCATTTGTTCAAAATAGAAGACATCTCTTTTTAGTAAATGATGGATGAAGATAAGTTGAATATAATAGAATATTTTATACAAACCATTGTTTTGTAACAGGAAAAAGAACAAGCAATAGAGCTGTGGCAGACTGTGTTACAGGAACATGATCGACTCCAGCAGCAATACCAGGAACGCATGACTGAAACACAGATTCACGTGGCTGAAAGGCAAAAGCAGAAAGTAATTTTCATTTATATTTGTGTTAATTTTTGAATTTTTTTCTATACTGTAGAGATTCTGGGTCTGTGTGTAATCAAATTGAAGTGGGGGGTTTCTACAAGTACTGTTAATTATTTTCCATAATAGTTATCTAAAGTTGAGTGGTCAGATGTGATCACCGATTCATGAGCTAAATACACCGTTATGATTGGAAAAGTTCTTTATTTCAAATATATGGGCAAGAACTTGGGGAATTCACTGAGTTTGAGTCTTAGTTCATATAGATTTATATGTGCATAAGATATGTATGTGCATATAAATAATCGTGTTTGAATTGCATAGTTGGAAATCTTCAGTAGAGTTCAACAACGGAAAAAGCTACTAAAGATTTCCGAATTCAAAGGTGGAAGTCTTTCCTGTTTTCTCCTATAGTTGAATTCTGAATTTGTCTGTAAATCACAGTGGGATAGTGGGAAAAGTAGTCTTCATTTCCTGTTTTCATTCAGTAAAGAAGCATGTGTAAACAGATGAAAAATCAAATTGACCAGTACTCTTCTAATGCTAGCTTGTGTTCAGCGGCTTCTTTTTCTTCTTCTGTTCCTGGGGAAGGCCTTTCAGGAAATCTTGGCTCAGAAAAACTGTTTTGCTCTGACGAGCTGCCTAAAGATGCTCAGTGTGTGAAGAACTAATAGAAATTTAATGCTTGTATATACCTCGCTATAGGAATTTGTAGGTCTGTAAAGAGACTCCACATTTTTGAACATTTCCTTTCCATTTTCAAGTACACTAGACTTGTGTGCATAGTTACAGCTCACCTCTATAACAAATTTTTTTACTGATTTTTAGTTCTTTTGAGATAGTAAGTCCTGCTCAGCAATATGCTGTTTTCCGAGAAGCAGGAATAATATCTGTACAGCTCTTGTGCTCTGTCGAGTTTCATAATTATTTCAAGTAATAGTTATAAGGACTCTCTTATCTACGTGTAGTTCCAACTTTTTGCTCCTGTTCCTTCTATTAGATTATTTCTTGTGTTGTATTGTCAGTTACTGGTTAACATCCATGCAGTAAGCATACGGAGTCATTGGTAGCCGTTGGAGGGTTTAGGACTGTCAGATTCCACTTTTCATTGGTAACTAAATTCTTCGTGGATTTTAATTCTATTGTAATAAGAACACAACTGCCTTTTATTCCTAAATGCTGCTGGTCTCCCACATAAAACGCTTTTCGTTTAAATAAATTTTGGTATTTTAGGTTTTGTTTTTAATGGAGAAGCAGAAAATAGCTATCAGAGGTGAACAGAAATAGGTAAGACAAATTAGAATAATTGACAAAAAGACAAGATGAGAGAGGATATCGTTGTATGGGTTGGACATAGTAAATAAGTGAGTTGTTGGAATAGGTTTCTGGTGTATGCTTTACCTTGAGAGTAATAATAATATACAGCACAATTAGTAGATATTCCAGCTTAGGGACTTCATTCCTCTATATTCTCCGAAGACACTTGGCATGCTGCAGATGATTTTTCTGTGTTATGCTAGTTTTCCTAGCACAATAAATTTCATGTTGAGAGACTCAAGAGTTTAATTGAATGATTTTTTTGTATGGACACAAGACATGCTATATGGCAAAGAGCAAATTAAATGTGTCCATCCAGGTATTTTTTAATTAAGGGTTACATATCTGCTACTGTGCTTAGGAAAAATGCTTATAGTAGCATCGCAGTCTGTCTGGCTCCTTAAAGGCACTACTCATGTACATTTTCATATTTTGATAGTAACTGTTGTATATGAGTTTTGGAAGGAGGTGATTTGTAACTCAGTGAAATTTAGATGCATTTTTCAGTAGTAAATCTAATTTTCCAGATTCCTGTGTCAACAGCTAAAAGTAGTCTTAATTAAAATTTACAGTGGTATGTTGAATTTCCTGCAACATGTGTAAATTTTTTTTTAATTTTTTTTTCAGTTGACTGTGAAACTCTATAATTACATCTTTATGATGATAAGTGTTATAAGAAGTTCTGAATTCTCTTTTTAGGATCAACTGACTGGCTTTCAACAGTTGACTCGGCAACTGCACATAGCCAATGAGAAAATAGAGTTGGTAAGTAGAACCTTCTGAACAGTGACCTGTGTTGGTTTTTTCCTACTAGATTCTCAAAGTATAAAAGAAAAGCAAAGAGTTTTTCATACATACCTGGTTGAAAGAGAAATTGTACCACTCAGATTTGCAGACTTCTCTAGGAACCAGTCAAAAATCAATTAGTAATGGCTTTTGTCCTGATCTCCAAACACCGGGTCAGGGTGGCTGAGAGGTTAGCTCTTAATACTATGTGAGCTCTTTCTTTAAGAAGTCAGTGGTAAGCTTACACTCAGAATTTTAGTATGTAGTGAGTTTACTTCAGTCACGCATTCAAAACCATCTTCACAAAGGAAAAAATTATTTAAATGATCTCTTATACAGTCTAGCTCTGTCACATGTTTATTGATTTCTAGTTTGACTCTTTTGGCTTCAGTGTCTGTCGTTGACCTTCTTGAGGATTTTTCTGAGCTCTGATCATTTTCTAGTGCTTCATCCATATCTTTAGATACACTTTAGCCTAGGACTTCCAGGATTGACAAACAATTTTAATATCATAGAAAAATCTAGGTGAAAGACTTGGTGAAGTACCTGGCTGAATAGCAGCTTCTCTGAAAGATATGATTCCTGTATGGCTTTTGATTAATGTTTGTCTTGGATACTGGCAGTGCAAAAAAGACTCCTAACCCACTCTAGGCAGTCTATTCTCTTCTGTCTTTATCACTTTATTGCAGCTTTTTTCCTCACATCTGACCTCTTGTTAAAATACAAGCCTGTTTCTTTGCTGTGAATTATTGTAGGTATGAAGGAAAGATTACTACATTCTTTGTCATAGTGCTTCTGTTATTGAAAACTTGTATATTACCTATATTGCCATCTTTTCCCTTCCCCCATTTTTTTCTATTCTGTTGAAGCAAGTCAAGTCTTTAAATGTTCTTTGATAATGTTTTTGTGATGTCTAATCAATCTTTTTACTCACCTTTAAAATCTTTCCAATTGTGTCATCATTCTTGAGCTGTGGTGCTGGAAACAGTACAATGCTCCAAACGAGCTCTTATCAATGTTGAGTATTGTATTGCAGATTACTACAGAACTGTATCTTGCAAGCAGTTGTCCTGTTTAGAAGTTATTTCATTAGTATTAATAAAAGCAAAACAATGCACTCAGAGTGTTTTGCTTTATGTAGTCAATGATGCTTTCAAAATTAATTACTCTTTAGATACTTTAGAGTTACTGGGGGGGTTGCTGTCTGAAAACAAGTAAGTACAGTGATGAGCTTTTAAAGCAGTTTGGCTGAAGATTTGGAAGTTACAGACTGATTTGCTGTTACAAGCAAATCAGTAGTAGGTACCGCAAAAAAAACAGAGTCACTGAAGGTTTAAAATCGTAAAATTGGAAAGAGATGATGTGGAGAGGAGGGAGTGAAATATGTAAGCTTTTTGAAAGACATGAAACAGACAATGTAGAGATAAAGGTAATCTATTTGTTTGTGTTAGCCAAAAAACATTTGGCAAAGTCTGTTACCAAAGGCATAAAGATGTCATGGGATAAAGAAGCGTGCCCTTTCTTGAACTAACAAACTGAAAAATAGGAAGTGAAGAGACAGAGTAATTAGTCAGGATTTTTTATTGCAGTAAAACAGCTGTGTTTTCTAGATGTGCTCAGAGTTGTTCACTATATTTATAAGTGTTCTGGAAATTAGATTCAATATTGAGGCATCAGTGTTTACTAGTGATGTTACACTATTTAGGGTAGTGAAAACTGAAGTAAGCTGCAGAAATAGGCAGAAATGTCTCATGATGTTGAGTGTCTGAGTGAATTTTATCTGACATTTTATTGGTATTAATAAAAGCAAAATAATGCATGTGGGCAAGAGGAAGCTTTCTCTTCGGGTACTCTGTGATGGTCTTGAAATTAACTGTTACCACTCAGAATAGGTATTTTAGAAGTAGGAAGTGTCTGAAAACAATTCTTAGTAACAGTCAAAAAAACCTAGAAGAGTGTTAGCAATTGAGGGGCTGGGGGGAATATCTTGTGCTTAAGTCCACAATGTAGTAGCATCTTAAATGCTGCCTGCAGTTGTAGTCATCTCTAATATTTTAATATAAGGTGTATGTCAGATCTAGAAAAGTCTAGAAGGGTAACAAAATCATGAAATTCTTCTCAAATGAGAAGACAGGTAAAGGCAAATGAGACCTCCAGCACTATAGCTGACATAGAAAAAAATAAAAGAGGAGCAATCGATCATTGTTTCTTGTCTATAAAACAAAGGCATTCTTTCCAGCAATATGTGGTCTACTGTGGTACTCATTGTCACAAGGTGTTCTAGAACACCATCTGTATGCCTGAGCTATTGCAATTCTAATCTCAGGAAGTTCTCACAGTACCAAAATATGGGGAAAGAAGGGGAGGATTAGGTAACATCCCCCTGCATTTGCCTTTCTAAAATAGTCTACCTAAATCTTGGCACTTGGACACCAGCCACAGTGTGAAGTAGACCTTATTGGCTATTTTTATGGTATTATATTCTGTAGAAATGCCCTATAACAATTCTGAATATATAACATTTTACAATACAATAAGTAACATGTTACAAATATCTCCTTATTTTGCAGAGCAATCAGCAGTTTCTGAAAACTGTAACAGAACAGAATGTGGAACTAGAGCAGCTACGAAAACAACTGAGGTATAAACCAGGCAATTAAAAAATTATTAAATATCTTTTCTATAGCTTTTTCTAACTTGCTGCTGTATCATGGGCCTTGTTTTTACTGCAAACTGACTTGATAGTGATAGTTACAATGGTTTCAGTTAGTGCCTCTTAAGTTTGTTAGAAATGTGTGCGTCATTAGTGTTAGGGGAGCATATTTCCAGTTAGTGTTGTTTGGTTCAGCTGTTTCCTGAAACAGTCAATGTTTGACTTGTGATTGAAAACACAACAAAGTCTCAATATTGCAACAAAATTGAAGATAGGTTTTCATTAGAATGCAATTTGGTCAAAATCCATTTACGTAATTACTCATTACAGTTCTGAAAGTTGCATATTCAAAGTAGTTTCAAAGTTTTTAATAAAATTTCCATTCAATGTTTCTCAATAAAGAACTCTAAACCATAGGAAGTTAGAGGCAAGAGTAGTGTTAATATATTCCTGAAGTATATCTAGGAAAATGAGAAAAATACCCACAACACAATTTCATTGTTATTTGTATTTACGAAGTCTGTTCGTTGCTAGTGTACTGTTTCTGTTAACTCTTCTAATTAGTGATGGTTGAAGTCAAACTTTTAATTTCAGTAAACAGTGGATTTGTGAACTGACAATGAAAAGGAAATTTATTCATTATCAGTGATATTTTTCGTATAGCATTACCAAAACTTTAAATAAGCTTTTCAAAATATTGTTTTAAGTTTGTAAACTTAAAATTTATGATGTACGTAAATTTTGGTTTCATTATTAAATTTTCCTTTGATTTTAGTTATTGTAATTTCCGTTGATACTGTGATTAAAATATTTAATATGGTTGGACTGCAGTGATGTTTTAGTTAGTTTTATCTTTTGGTTTTAAAGAATATCACTCCCCCAAATGCTAAAAATAATTTTCATTGTTCTATAAACAGTTAAAGATGGCTCTGTGTGTTTGTGCATGCACATGCGTTCATGCACTCAGATTTGTATGCAACTTTTGCAGGTAGTGCTCGTATTTAGAAACCTAGGTTGGCTGAAGGCATGCTGGTGTAATGATTTTATCCCTTTTATACAGTGTTTATTTTTATGTTTCCTTTGTACAATAAAATTAGGACCAGAACTTGCTTACAAATGCAAGTTACCTCAATCATTGATGATGTATTTTTGAGAGGTACTTGTTAGCACCTCTCATTTTTATTAGCCAAGATTTTTCCATTGAAAAACTGTTTTAAAAAATAGCGTGTTTTGGAGGAGAGTGTTGTGACAAGCAAGGTGGTATTCAAGGTATTTGCTAAAACAAAGTATTTTCAAACTTGGTCATCACATGCAATTTGCTTGTGCATTCTACTATTTAATTCTTAAAAGAGAAAGAACAACATTTTCATATCCCTACTTTTTTAAATTTCTTTCCTTGCAGAGAGCACTAGTATTGAATTACTGGCATGGGACCTCATTCATCTGTAAATCTTTGGTCTTGCATTGACATGCTTACATTGACTCATGTAATATATGGCTATGAAAGCAATTAGCATTAACTGAATCTGTTTAAACATTTAATAAACCCTTTCAACATTCAGTTTATTATTGCATTTCTAACACTCTCAGTGGTTTTGATTGAAAAAATAACAACAACAAAAAATGTAACACACACACACACACTCCCCCCAACTTAAAATCACTTAGGTTGTGGCTGAACAGCCAGTTGAGTGCTTTTGTCAAAATGTCATGATTTCCTTTGGCCTTACCTTTATTTCATTTTTTCTAAGGAAACTGCCTTTTAGGATTCATCCTTAGAGTTATGTGAAATTCTTTAATAATACCACTTTGATCAAATAATTTAGAATATGGCATGGCAATCACAATGGCCAAACTCTTTGATTCACAGCCATGCATACGCACAGGGATCTGTGTAACTGTCTATATGGCAATGAGCCAGCCGTGAGAGAGTAGAAGGGAAGTGCATGTTTTCTGCTTAAACTACTGCTTGAGGAAGAAGGTATAGGAAAAGGTAGAAGTCCCTGGGACTGGCTGAACGCCAGTGAATCATCTTGGGCTGAACTTTTATTCACACATGCCCAAATATATACACGTATTCTCGATTAGTTGCTTTTTTATAATCAGTGAGTAGTCATCTCATTTCAGAACACTAGATTTCTGATTTAGGTTTGTATTACATAGATTGAGTGTAATTTTGGAGCTTTTGATACTGCTAAGTTAAGCTTATAAAGGTATGCTGATTAATTTTAGTTATTTTAGATTAATATATGGCTAATTATACAACCTGACGCACGTAGCCATGAAACACTTTAAACATGCTCCTGGCCTGTTGTCATCCTATATCTCTAGTATGTATCCCTGAAGGAAGACAGAAAGGCTAATTTTTAGCAAGTAATGTGGAAAAAAGAAGAAAAAATTGAGAGTTCTGCTGGAATTTATTTTCAGGATGATATTAGCTTTTATTCTTTAGATTAGAGCTGACCTTACTCAAAATAAAAAAATTGAAATTTGAGCAAAAACTACCCAAAGAAGTATTTGAGAACTGAGTCATTGCTTCTCATCAGTTAACATAAACTCAATATAAAATGCACAGTTACACTGTACTATTTGCATATTATTTATGTACTATTACACTAGCTATTAAAGGGTCATAATCTGCCATGCCTAGACACAGCGTAATATTTGATGTATTTCTATAGAGAATTGAGGTTGAACAGATTTCACTTACTTATCCACTAGAATTTTTATCAAAACATTTATTACTGCTTTAGTGTTTCAAAGCCCTGTTGGCATTGCTAGGATGGAAAATACGGATTGCTAGGGCAGGTATCTGCATTTCAGAATTTTCACGCTTTTAAACAGAGATAACTTGCCAAGATTATGTTAAAGATAGAATCAATCTGTTGCCTGTTAAACACATACCTCTGAATTTGATCTGAATATGAATTTGATCATTAAAATGCATTTTTAATGCCTAAACTGTTCTGAGTTTTATGAGCTCTTTATATTTTTCTTATTTTCCCTTCTTATGCTGGATTTTGAGTTTTTGTTTTGTTTTACAGCACATTTTAAATATTTTTGGGGAAGCAACTTAATGTCCTCATAAACTTAACAGTTCTTTTTGTAGGAGAAGGGTGCATGATTCAAATGGAGTAAGATCAAAGTTTTTGACCTGCAATGAGAACCGTGTGTCTGGGAATAATGTTTTTATCTTTGCTTTTTAAAGAAATTATAACAAAATTAGATTTTCTGATTCATTAAGCTGAAATTAAGTATTTGCTGTAGAATTATTGGGATCATTTATATTTTGCTTAAAATTTTCATATCATGTGCTCTTGTCTTTTATGCCATCAAATCAAAATTATTATTTCTATAAGGAATTTTTGCTTGAAGCTGATTCTTAACAGTATTAAATATTTTCTAGCTTCTTTCATGGCTGTTAGTGCTCCAGTTTGCATTAGCTCATCTAATAAGTTTTCTCTTTTTTAACTTTATCATACATTCAATCATTGGTCTTTAAATTTAGCCTAATACGCAGCCTGAATAATTAGGTTACACCCCAAGTGAAGGACTCTCTTTGTCTTTCTGCTCCCAAGTCAGAGGAGTAGGAGGGTTGCTTGTCTCAGTAAGCTTTTCTACTGTGGAGGAACTCCAGTTCATTAACTAGTCCTTTTTTTTTATTTTTTCCCTCTTCTGTTTCAGTTTGTCAAACCTCTTCAGATTACAAAGCACATGAGTGAAATTCTTCAGAAGTGGTTAATGATTTATTATTTTTTTTAAATTCCTAAACAAATTGCTTTAAAAAGTGAAATCTAATTCTGAAAAAGATTTCTCTACCAAGTATCTGTGGCCACCTATAATTAAGTTACTGAAT
>JAOXJM010000033.1:9103212-9121157 GCA_026413425.1 Tringa solitaria | reverse complement strand
GATTTTTATTATTGTTGTTATGAGCAGCTGAAAACTTGAAGCTTTTCTGATAAAAGACTAGTCACAACATTAATTTACTCCATGTTGTGTCCCATCTGCAGCTAAAATGCAGACTAATATACCTGGAGGTTCTACGTGATTAGCTGCATGTCAAAGAGACTTGCTTTATTTAAGGCAAACTCCAGAGGAAATAAAGACTTGTTAAAGGGATGTCTTGGCAATATCTTTTGTTGCAAGTGGACAAGAGTGTAAAGCAATTACCTCGTTGTATGTTTCCAGTGTTTTAATTGATTTTGCCTCCTTTCACTTTCTTCACTGTGACACAATGTGCAGAGTTACTGTGTAGGGGTGAAAGGATTCTTTTTCTTTCCAATCCTTCATTTCAATAGGTTTCAGGAATATGTTGTCTAAATTTTCAGAGCCTTTAAAATGAGGATAAAGATGGTTTGTGCCTTCTGTTTGGTGGTTACCTGAAAGAATCACAAAAATTGTGTGAATTACTTAAAACTGCAATATTTAATGTCATAAATTATTTGAAAAAGGTGCAAGAGGTAAAGAGCAACTAGGATAAGCACTCTAGTTGTGACAATGATTTACTAATCAGAATTTAGAAATTTAGAAATTTCTATTTCTTATTTTGAAATTATCTCAGTAAAAGCGAATCTATCAAAGGCATAAAAAGTAACATTTTAAACTGAGTTGCCAAGTTTCTCTAGGTATTAAAAAAATACTACTTTTGTTATGTGATCTAAAAATATCTGTTATACAAATTGCAAATGACTTGCACCTAATGGACAGCAGCTTTCCTGATAGTTTTACTGTTCTTTTTGTGAGGCCTTATGATGTTCCTTTCTGCTTTTTTTTTTTCAAAACACCCTCAGTTAAAGTAGTATGGATTGCTAATAAACATTCTTCTAACATTTATGTAGTAAGATTTGTCAGATATTGCAGTCCCAGATATTCTCTCATTTATATACATGCACCACATACAGACGTTAGATATTTATATATAGATATATTTATTAAAAAAAAAACAGGATGGAAAAATAATTCATGGGATTAATTTTTTAGTTTTACTTTGATTTTGATCACAGGTAGACTCGGCAAAGAAGCAATATAATGTGCAGATTTCTCGACTAACAGAAGAACTTTCAGCTCTTCAGATGGTACAGTGTTGAGTCATGAAAGTATTTTTGATAGCAAAACATTTGAGACTTCTAGTTTTTGTTGATCAAATGAAATACTAAATTTAGGTAAAAGTAAGTCAAGTGAAATATGATTAATTGTCTAGGACTATGCTTAATTAATGCATAGCACTGTACATCCTGCATGTCGCCAGACATTAATGCAACATGCAGTGTCTTTCATGTTAGTTGACAGAAGTGACTGTGTGCAGTGTCTTAGCAATCACTGCAGAGATTGATATTTAGGTGTAAAGGATATTTGCTTTGAAAATTAATTTTTAATGTACAGATTTGCCTTAGGTATATACAATCATATCTTACTTTTACTGAGAATTTGCCTGACTCTGCATGAAATAATGCAGTTCTGCAAATCTACCCATTTCTTTGTGTAAGTTTATTCTTTGAATTATGCATATTCTTATCATAGTTCACAAACATCTTGACAGGGAGATTCTGTGCTCTGGAAAATACTTCCCATGTGATGGCATTTCTTAAGTATTCCTGTTTCTTTCAGGGATAAATAAAGGATGGAAAGCTGAGTATTGCATATCTATAGTTGGGTATATAGAAATGAAGTATATGAAAGTTGGTAAAGTATGCTAAGGGCAATTCTGTGCATCACAATCATCGTATTCTTGAATGAACCAGGAATTTGTAAAAAAACAATTATGTGAGAGACCAGAAGAGGTTGGTGTATTTATGGATTAAATTTATTTTAAAAAGGTTTCATTTTACATGTCTTAGTCTGTATAGTGAATGAGACCAATCCTATAGATAAAATAATGAATAGGTAAATATAATCAAACGTATACATACCAGCAGCAATTTAAATTTACATTAAACATTTACAATTGCTGGGCTTTGGCTTTGGCATGGCTTTTATTTTGAGTAAGTTTTTTTTTAGATTTATTTAGAAAGTACTTTTTAAATAGGAATGTGGAGAAAAACAGGGTCAAATTGAACGAGCCATTAGAGAAAAGAGAGCAGTGGAAGAAGAACTTGAAAAGGTAAGGCAATTGCATGCATTTTTACATCACATTTAAGATCTCTTTTCAGCAGGAAAAGATATATTGATTTTTCCCATTTCTCATGGTTTCTTGTTCTCTTAATTTTCTTTTTTGAGTAGATTTTCATAATTTTACATTTTCATGTAATAATTTCAGTGTTTTTTTTAAATCCAGAAAGCATTTGAAAGCTTTAATACTAAAATGAAAAAGAGGGCTCTTTGAAAAGCATAGAAAGTAAAAGGCAAGATGTTTGACATAATCCAAAAGTGTTGGTACATATTCTTGTTACACTTAAGATCAATAGACAGAAACTAAATGAATGCCAGATCTTTGAAAACTTTTTTTCCAAGTAGCAGCAACCATGATAGAAATTTGGGTTTGTTTTAAATCACTAGAAAATCGGACACAATGAGGAGTAGCCTCTTTGTCAGTACTACACTGCCAATCACCAGTGCAAAGTAAAGATGATCTCTGTTCTTCAGATTTACAGGGAAGACAGAGTACATGAATCTGACAATAGAAAACTAGAGCAACTGCATCAGAAATATTTACTTGCAGAAACTACAAAAGGTGACCTTCAGCTAAGTCTACAGACAACACAAAATAAACTGAAACAACTGGAAATGAAGTAAGTAATGGATGTTGCAGAAATTGGAATGGAAAACAGTGGAAATTACTTCTAACTTAAGTAAATGTGTTAGGTTTGTGTCACCTCTTTTTAACCAGTAGCAGGAATAGCACTAAGATACCATCATTCTGAAGCAAGAGCAATTATGAATCACTATAAAAGATTTAAAAGGGATAACGTGCTATAGAATGAAAGATTCTCTTTACAAGCTGAGAACTGCAAGCATTATTTGACAAAAAAATGAAAATAGTATATTATCTGGAATCTTACTGCATTTTTAAATGCTGTTTGTAGGGAAAGTTACTCTGTGAAGTAGTCAGGCATAATTTAGTACTTTTTAAATCCATCTACAGTGTGGTATCTCCTAGCACGTGCAGAACATTGTTTACGGGGCATAATAAATTTCATGTCTGTGTTCAGAGCTAATAGACTTTATTGCAGTTCAAATAATGCAATGGCAAAAAAAAGTACAATCTGGTACACATTTTTACACCAGGTCTTTCTTTTCAACACAAAAAGTGTAGGATTCTCTAGAAGCTTCAGTCATTTCTGTACTCTGATGGTCATAAATCCTGTCACTTTGCCAGAGCAATCCTCAGAGGGTAATCTGGAAATGTTATAAAAGTGAAAATCTTGTGTTTCACATTGTCATTTTCCTGAGATTGCTACAATATTAGATTGGTTTTATGAATTCTGTCATCTTGATAAAATTTTATGCTGACTTGTGCGTGGTTCCAGCTGTCAAGCCTGTTAAACATGTTGAGCTGATACAAACATTCAGGGACAAATGGGAACATCTATACTGGGTCAGACCAAAGATCTCTCCCAATATATTTTTTTTTCTAGAGTACAGTAGTTGTTTAACTCTTTGAGTTCCAACAAGATTTTTCTCCTCTTTCAGCTCAGAGGAAGAGAAATCTCGTTGCCAGGAAGCTATCTCTAAATTGCAAAGCATTCTGGATTCAGAAAGAGAAAAGAGTACCTTTGTCAGTGAACAAAGGCTGAAACTTCAGCAAGAAAATGAACAATTGCAAAAAGAAATGGAGAGCTTGAGAAAACTGGCCATAGAAGCTCAACAAACAGCTAAAATAAAGGTATGGTTTATATGTTATTTTTATTTTAATACAAGACTGATATTTGCTTAATAAGGTGCAGTTCTAAGAGAAAATCATTGAAAGTTTAAATTAAGGATGAAAGTTTCAATGATGCTTCCTGGTTTCTGAATAAAAGTATTCTTTTGTAGCATTGTGTGTTCTCAGAATCTATTGGGTAACTCAGTATCTGCTAATAAAGTTGCATTTTAATAGGTATTAATTACTGCTTGACAAGATGATCCCAAATATTCTTTGCTTTTTATAAGATTAATAGTCTGAATAATAACAAATTTTCTGTCAAGTATTTCTCTTACTCCCTTTCCAGGTCTTCATTTATCTACTGATTGTAATGTGTTTGGAATCTCTGTATGACTTTCAGTCCAGAGTGTTCCTCTACTTATATGCCCACTATGTTGTCAGAGCAGTGTATAATAAATAATTTAATAGTGTGGTTCTCAAACCTTGGTTCTGTATTTTCTGGACAAAGATTATTTTTTTCTTTTATATAAATAGTTGCAAACAAGAATAAGCTGAAAGGTGGGTGTTCTTTTTTAATATGTACCATTAAATGCAGGTGATCAGACTGCAGGTGGGATAATGAATTTGCAGTAACCTCAGCAGAGTTATGGTATCTTTGCCTTCTGGAGGGAGTAACAGCTTTGATCCTTGATGTGCTTTGTAAACATGTAAAGCTGGTACTTTTTCCATCTGCTCTTAACTCTAGGAGCGTAAAGATATTGAAAAGTGATCTAAGAATTTGCAGCATTGAAGAAGGCTTCAGTAGGTAGTTTTGTAAGTTAGGAATGGGGACCACCTGAAATCACGTTTCCACTTTGCACCACAAGATAACGGAAGAAGTCAAATTAAACACAAAGTCTTGTTCCAGCTCCAGAACCCTTTGGTCAAATGTAGTTTAGAAACAAAGGATCAGAGTCTTGTAACACATGGGTAGCGGTTATAAAGCATATACCAGATCTTTGTCTGTCTCATTTTTAATCAGACAGACTTCCATTATAGTCACAGATAAGATTTATTGCTTGCTTGCTTGCTTTCACTTTCCTCTGATGTACAACGGATTTTAAATGCAGTTAAGAAACTCCGAAGACATTTTAGCTAGATGAAAAAGAACAAACGTGTTTCTGTGGAGAAAACACAAGGGAGAAGAATACAGATTATTTACAAAAATAAGCATACACAGCTCATTATCCTTTATTGTCAGTTGTACTATTTGCTTAAATTGGCTTTGGGAACATGTATCTATTTGAGCACATAATTACAAGTGTAATTATTGCATGTTACATGCTTTCAACAAATGTTTATAAATTCAACTCAAGTGTTATTAAAAAAAAGTAAAATACTGAGAGACTTGATTGTACCCGATTTTTATTTTTTCTAGATAAGCACAATGGAGCATGAGCATGCTGTGAAAGAACACGGATATGAAGCTCGACTTAAGGAAATGGAAGACACCAGTCAAAAGTCTACTGCTGAGCTTAGACGTCTGTTAGTAGCTCAGCAAAAAGCAACAAATCGATGGAAAGAAGAAACAAAAAATCTCACTGAAACTACAGAAGCCAGGATCAGTAAGCTAAAGTAAGTGCAATTTTGTTCCCGTTATAGTTTTAGTTACTGTTTGGTATGTGGCAGTAGGCCTGTGGTTAAATCATGGCAAGCACCATCCGGATTCGGTGACGTGCTTCCAGCAAAACAAAAAAGAATGTTATACAGAGAACTTTTAATGCTTTTTATGAAGTTAGAAGCTAAGCACCAAAGTAAAAATTTCACATTGTTGATGTGTGTGAGTTTCGTAATGGCAAAAAGTAAATGGAATATATTATTTTTAATTTTCTCTTTCAAGATATAGCACACTCAATTTGGAGAATTTTACCTTTGGATTATGAAAATATGTATATTTATAGCTATTCAGAACAGTGACCATAAAATTAGTTGTGGAGTGCGTTTCCAGACTTGTAAAATAAGCTGGAAAAAACCTATTGGGATGCACATCTAATATTCTCTTCTGAGCAGTGGCTGTCATAAATGAGGATATAAATGAGTTTTGTGATTACCCTAGGCAAAAATAAGACAGAAACTTTGCTTTTCTCGTAATTCATACAGGTTGCCAGGTAACTAGCTGATACTTGTGTTCCCAGCACAGAGTATAAGAGTATTTTCAGTTTTGAAAGGGCATCTCACACAACAGACACAGATACGGATTACATATTATTCCTAGATGCTGGGGAATACCAGCACCTCTGGTGCCTGTGAGCCTATATACACAGATGTCAACTGGTTTAGAGAACACAGTGACGTTACTGGAAACAAATGAGTAGCGAAGGAAGTGTCCCGATGAGAAGTTAGCCATTTGCAAGTTATGTCTGAGATAAATTCTACATATTTATCTTTGTTCTAAATGCATACTGCTATACATAGTGTTTGCTGCTACTCGGATGTTAATATCCATTAAAAAATACTAAGAATCCACGCTGATCAGTTTGTGAAAGAAGCAGATATGGCATCTATGATCATCTTGGTTTTCCTTTTCAGTGTGTGGACACATTGCACAGTGTTAAAATGTAAATGAGTTGATCACAGTGCATTTGTAGTGTCTTTCCTTTTCTGGTATTGCAGCCTTCCACCTCAGCTTCCTCACATGCTTTGTGTTTAGCTGGCAAGTAACAGTCAAAGTGTGGCTAGTTGCGAGCTGACACACGCTCGCTCAGACACTCACTCTTTGTCAGCCACTTAACTGGTGCTCAGAGACCAAGTTTTAAATGGGCTTTCTCTCGACAGAGGCAAAGATATGTTCGTCTCATGCTTTATTTGATTTCTAAGCTCAGGAAACCTCTGTCAGTTAGATCAAGTAGACTATAAATTAGAGATTAAATTAACCTGATACTTTTATAGAACTTTTTAGAAGCTTATGTCCCGAAGACCTCTTTGTCTGCAAAAGTGGTTGAAATTGCAGGAGATTGACAGACTGGTACACAATAACTTCTAGACTAGGAAGCCTAATTTCATAAGTCTCATTTCTTTAAAATTAAAATGGTTAGAAAAGACTATAACTTTGCATATATCGCTATCTTTTAGAAGTACATGCAGTGGGTTTTAGAAGAAAAAGTCAAGATATGCAGCTCCGTTAATTTGAGAAATTTGAATTGACCCTTTAACTTTAGTCACAGGATGCACTACTAATTCTTTGCTCAGATTGATCTTAGAAGTTGCTTACTATCATGTTAACAAGGGGTTTGCCCTATTACAGTTGGAAACCTGTGAATTCTAGCTTTCATTTCCTTTGGAGTAATCTTCAGATTTTTCATGAGTTATTACTGTACTGGCTTTACATATTCTCAGCTTGAACCATAATGTTTCCAGTATCCTATGCAATTTTTGGAGTCACAGTTTTTTAAGCGTAGCTTGACAGCTTAGTTGTCAGCATGCCAGTGGTGTGAGTGGAATTAGATCCCAAGTTTCTAAACACGAGCAAGGAAACTAAGTTCATAAAAATGTTCCCTACAGAACATCTACCCTGCCACTACTCTAACTTGGTTGTCCATCTTTTTTAGAGAAATATGTGAATTTGACCTCCACTGAACTTTGCATATAGCAGTCTCGTATGTGATAGTGCTTCCCTTTGAAACTAGTTTCACTCCTCTGTAAAATGACACAGTAGCTATCATGACTAGTCGTAGCTCTTGTCTGCCCAAATAGAGGAATGCTATGAGTTCCATCCTGCTTGAAATACAAGAATGATTGATAAAACATTTATTGATGACCTTTCTACTTTACTAACAGCTTCACTGATCTGCTTTCAGTTTTTGAAGTGCTCCTTTCTTAGTGTTCAGAACATGTCATAGTCATAGTGGATTGTTATCTATGATAACTAGTTCAGCTTAAATTTTTTGGACAGTTCAAGATTGTACTAAATTCAATTGGAGATAACGGTTTTGCCCGTGGTTTTTTGTGGGTCTTTTTTTTTTGTAGAAAAACCAATCCTACGTAATCACTTTGGACAGTTCTACTTCTACTAAGTAAACTATTTTGGATTTTTACCTTATCTGTCCGGATATAGGCTGGCTGTATTTTGCCTTAAAATATAGTGTGTTTGCAAAGATTACTAAGCAGTTTGCCTTTAAAAAGGCAAAAAGTCTGTTTCAGAAGTCATCACAGTGTTGAGCACATCTTCGAGACTCTGGGAGCTGTGCTTATTCACTGACAGTTTTAGTGGTATAGCTTCACTGTAGGTAATTAGCTGGGTCTTACTAATGCTTTTTTGACACCTTTTGTAAATGCAGTAACTAAAGAAAAATATTTTGTAGTGTTTCATCATAAGGTAAATTTAAGCCGTTATGCTTGTAGTTTATTTGCTGTAAATGAAACTATAAAATCGGTCACAGTTGAGCATCTAGATTCATAACTAGATCGTGAATGTGGATCAGCAACTTCCGATTAAAAGGGAAAAATTGCAGACTTCCAAAACGTTTAAAGTTGTCATTGAAACATCTGCTTTCCTTCTTAAAGCTTTAATGTTAAGTATTCAAATGTTGTTATAGTGGACCAAAAGCTTTAGACCTTATTTATCTGCAGCAAAATGCTGACATAGAAAATATAACAGACATGAGAGGAAGTCTGCTTTGTGAATCTGCATGAAAAATAGGTAGTAAATTTTGAAAATGTCCCAATTTATGTGAGATGATGCCTATGTGGCATCATCTGGAAAACTCCTGCAATAATTTAACATCCTGTATCAGAGAACAGAAATAGAGCAGAGTAGGAAAAAAACCTTCAGCTCATGAAAAATTATAAGTCTACACTAAGTCCACATGATTTTCTGGAACTTCAATAGATACTTTCGTGCAAGTCTAAAAGGAAAGTCAGTTACTTTTTAAGATGATTTCATAGGTGATGCTTTTACATCCTGTATAAGCTGGAAGCAGAAGTTTTTATCAACACTTGCTCTACCTGACAAGGAAACTGGCAATAGAAACAAGCTTGTTCTCTGCTAGAGTGTTGTAATTTAAAACTCATGTGAGGAATTTCATAATTACATCTGTACAGGATACTCTGATAAATCGTGACAAGTGGCTATAAGAAAATCTATAAATATTATATAGAAAATTGAAAGCAAGCTTATTTTTCACGTGCATTACCAGATACCTAGCTATATAGTGCAGAAAGCAGTTGGTATGAAAATTAGCTGCAGTTATACAGTAGTAGTTAACTCAATGCAAAGTTCTTGCTTATATTATAAATGAGTAATTATCGTATTTATGTTAGTCTTTTCACAATAACATTTTGAGTACAAGTACAGAATGGCAAATCACTTCATTGTGAACTAAAATAAAGTTGCTGATTATTTCAAAAGCAAAATAATTTTGCAGCAAATGCATTTATCACAGAAATATCAGCAGAACCACTAAATAATAGACTGATGGTGGGTAAGCAGGGTTTATTAAATTAAAGATTCAGTTTGAAAGTCCTCTTGAGGCTAACGCCAAGCCCTATAGTGGGGTCCAAGTGAAAGGCTGATGTCCACCCAGCTTTCCTATATACATACATTTTTAAGTGTATGTGGTTTTGAGAGGGCTAGTTAAGCTGTGAGCTTATAAGGGAAACTTAATACTGTCCTTAGAAACTCCATCTTGTCTTGACCTAGGCAGCAAGGCTATGAAGATATCAACATACTCTTTTTGGATTTAAATAGAAAGCTCTCTAAGCTTAGCAGTATATCATGGTTATTTAGCGTATTTTAAGGACAGTCTGAGACATTCCCTGGCATTTCATGAAGTCACTGTTTGATGTATCAGATTCATGTAAATATGTGAGCAAATACAGAGATTGTGTTGGTGACATGTAGCAGAATTTCAGTTTTTAATAAAAATTATTACTCTTACAGCATAGTAATGTGCTTCATAAGTGAATGTTTTTCAGGAAATTATAAACTTTCTAACATAGTCATATCCATGTATACTGGGGAGATATTTTACATAAAAGCATTTTATATTATATTTCAACAGAAGTTTGCTGTTGGTGCAGCTCTCATAAGCGTTGAGTCAGTGTCCCTTTTGTTAGTGTAGGTGTTTCCCATTCCTTTGCCTTAAATTCATGATCTGTTGCTGGTTTTCAGGTCCCTCCTCATTACTTTCATTTTCCATGTGAAGGTGTCTGAAACATTTTGGCTTCTTTACTAACTTCCCAGCAGCAGCTGCTAAATTTTCCTTATTCTGTACTGCTTATTTGTCATCTTTTAAGTCTGCAGTGTTTTGTTTGTGAGATGTAGTACATAGGCATAAAGGAAGCATTAAATAAATACTTTTAAGAAATGAAGCAACATCAGCAAACCTTAGGTGATTTTTAATTTTAAAAAGTAAGAAGGAAAAGTACATTTTCGCAACCTGTAACATTAGAGCAGAGTGCTTTTTTTTGAATATGAGAATCTAGTAGAACAGGTAAGAATGTTGATAAATTTATACTTTCAGGCTTCACTGAAAATCGTTATTAAGTCATTGAAGTTAAACATGTAATCATTGCCTATAAAACTGAACTTGGAATTAAAAAAGCAATGCTGAAAAAGTAGGCAATGTATTGAATACTTATAGACAAAATTCCACCATTTTCTTAATAAAAATACATTACAGTCTTCATTTAAGAGAAAAGTTTTCTTCCCTTTAAGCATCTTAAGTTGGTGTATACTTTTAGAAGGATTTACTGGTAAGAGACCTCACCTTCACCTTGCAAGAGGGCAAGGAACCAGTTTTGTTTCAATACATTTGTGCCAAAAGTCAGTCTCAAAGGTAACTAAGAAGGTCAGTGCTTCTTGCAGCATAGGTCATGGTTCCAAATAAAACCATTGCTCTTGGCAGCATGACTAACAGCTCATGAGTGGTGTTTATTCTCTTTATTCCTGCAAAACGTCTGGTCTAGCAGCCTATGAAATGAAGCTGTTCTGACTTTTGATTGCATCCATTTTAGATGTACTTTGAGTTCTAATGACATTTACTGAAGTGAACTTAGAGAGCAAATATTTACAATTATAAAATAGCTATGCAAATGAATGATTACTGTTAAAGGTTGTAAAAAGGTGGCACAGCACTCATATTTATTTAAATATGAGTTGTCCCAAGGCTTTTCTATTGGATATAGATTGTTTTGTTATCTAAGAATGTGTATGTAGGTAAAAAATGAAATTAATCTATATCTGTTTATAAACACATACAAAAACTAATACCCTTAGACTAAGTTTGGGGGAATTTTATATTTTAAGTTAAGGTTTAGTGCTTCTTAAACACCTGTACTGGCTGAGATGGAATTAGTTTTCTTAATAGCAGCCTGTATGGTGCTGTGGGTTTGATTTATGACCAAAATAGCATTGATAACACAGCAGTGTTTTAGCTGGTGCTGAACAGCACTAATACAGAGTCAAGGCTTCTCTGTTTCTCCCTCTGCTGTCCCAGCCAGTAGCCTGGCAGTGGGCAAGAACTTGGGAGGGGACACAGTCAGGACAGCTGACCCCAGCTGACTGAAAGGATCTCCCATACTGTTTAATGTCATGGTCACCAATTAAACTGGGTGGAAGTTCTTCCAAAATAGCTGTTGTTTGGATACTGGATGGGCATTGATCTGCTGGTGATGAGTGATTGCTTTTTTTTTTTTTTTCCCAGTCATTCAAATGCCCTTTTCTTGGCCTATGAGTTTTTTTTTCACTCCCATACCCTTCCAGTTCTTTCTCCCTTTCCTTTGGGGGGGAGTGAGTGAGCAACTGGGTGGGGGCTTACCTGCCAGCTGGGTCAATCCACCTCAAGACCAAAGGACAGATGTGGCTTTTGAGATAGAAATGCGTATTAACACTTAATTTTAGTTGACTTGGTTTGGTTACTTGTTGTACAAACCTGTCTTTCAACAGGCTTGCATTTTGACAGCTGGGTCTCTGCTGGGGTCTGTGATTGAACCACCAATTCAGTTCTGACCTGGAATGATCAGTAGAACGAAGTGAACTTCTGAGAGGCAAATGCAAAGAGGCAATATGCATCTTGCATATTTTTTATAGGGGTTTAAGTGGAAAATAGTAAGGAGAGAACTATAGAAATTCTATGAAACTTGCAAACTTATTTCTAAAGGTAATTTTTTTCATAACACAAAAAGAGCTTTTAAGTTTTGGTGAATAATTTTACGTTCATTAATTTATAACTAACACTGATTTGAGTTTCTATTTGATTTCCCCCTCCCACGATGAAAAGCTCCTGACTGNNNGTGATCTAAATAACCAAATTGGAATTAGGTTTAACATGTAAAAAAATTATTTTGATTTTGATCCTCAGATACTTGTGTAGTATTTGATAAGAAACAGAAACAATCCATGTTGTTGCTGATCAACAGGATATAGAGCTTCCAGTCATGAAGTTGTAAGCTCTGAGATCGCCGTCAGTTTGAATGTCCCAAAACTGCAAGGGACTTAGGTGATCTGCCTTTGACAGGTGTGCTAAAATAATAGTATCAAGTGCTTCCAGTTTCTTTTACATTTCTTGTCTTTATTGGAAAGAATTTACTTTTGAAAGAAATCAGGAATACATATACATATACATTTTTAAAGGCTCTTGCTTTCGCTGAAGCACTATGATCTAGAGAAATGGTTGCTGTGGCCATATTTTGGATGAAGAGACTGGCTAGAACTGTTCTTACTTCCTTACAGCATTGTAGTTGTTCAGACTTAAGCTGAGAAGAATAAATAACAGCAGAGAAAGAAAGTGAAATCAGCAACACCAAAGAACTATTTAGGAAATTTGTAAATTGGAAGGAAACAAACGTATGTAACAACAAAATAGAGCATAGATTGAGAAGGGGTGAGAGAGAAGGTTCTGACAACAGAATTTAAGCAAAACCAGGTTAATCAGATTTAAGCATTTACTAAAAGGAAATAAAGTGAAAGACTGTATGCAAGTTTAAAAAATAATGGCAGATTATTCATTCATTTTGTAAAGTCCACCTTGACTGGCCTATACTTACGTTAACAGGGTTAAACAAATATATAAAAAAAGAGGTCATAATAGAAGTAGTAATAGATGGTTAATCCCTTCTAATTGGCATATTAGAATTTGTCCTAGAATTTTATGTTCTAATCCTGAGAATGAGTAACAGCATTGGGGTAGATTGAGAAAGAATTTGGCAGATAAGCAGTGATTCTGCATAAACCCATACCAGACTCCACACCAGTGGCCAAGACCAAGAGCACGTTTTTGTTGAACATCATTCTGTTTGGATCAGAACAAAGAGTCACGCTGGTAAGCGAAATGTCATATTCAATCAAATGACTGAATTATCCACAGAATGCTCTTCAGTGAAGGAGATGTTGAAAACTGCAGACTGGAGAAAGGTAGATCTTGTAACTTGAAAACTTTACAGGAGATTGACAGTTTTCTCAACTTTGCTATGAATATTACTTTGGCCTGTTAGACGTAGGGATGATTGGTCCGTTGGGTCAGTATAGTAGGGGTAGTGATAGGTATGCACAAGCCTGTTTTCTTTTTAGAAATATAAACTGACTCTACAAAACACACAGTACATGACACAATTTATAACCATTAGCTTAAATAATAGAGGGGAAGTACGTTAGAAGATATTTCCATGTAACAGTGCATTTGAGGCACTTTAAAGATCTTAACTCTTTAACTAATAAAAAAATTAATAAAATGAAGTACTAATACATAGTATGAATAAATTGGTAAATTAATAATCTTAACCATCTGCTACTATTGGTTAGTAGTAAGTTACAACTTCTAGGGGGTAAAAATCAGAAATATTTGTTGTAACAAATCCGTTTTATTTGAACAACTATACTGAATGGCTTAATTTTTTTAATAGTCACTTGAATTATAATTGTCAGTACATACAAAAAGGGAATCCTTGCCATATTGTTTTTAAATTTAAATACTTTGCTTAGCTTAAGTCAACTGATTGCAGCTATTTTGGATGTCTTTGTTCCAATTTCTGCTTCTGAAACATTTCTGTGTCATAGTTAAGAGTCCCTGACTCATCAGGAGCCATGTGTGGGTTTTGGAGTTCTCAGTTTTGTCTTTTCTATAATTGAAAAGAATCTGCCTCGGAAGAATGACCTTTTTTGGGCCCTGTGTATGAAGTGCTGGCCAGGACTTTCTCCTTCTCACTATATCCTGTATAGTACATGGAGTCAATTGCACAGCGTCTTGAGATGCAGAAGTTTCTTCCATTTCTAAAACATTATTCTTGGCTGCACTTCTGTAATGTTTGGCAGCTATAGCTGCTTATTTTAACATGTTCATTAAAGAAAAAAAATTAACAGGATGAGAGACAGCTGCAGGTACTGGCAGTATACAAAATTCATAATTACTAAGAGTAACTGAAGCATGTTATAGTATAATTCAACCGAAAAAACAGCTGGCACATGCTATATTTGTCATATGAGAGCTTTGCAGAATGTACTTGCTACAGCTGGCGGATTTATCACCCGTCTGCCAAAATGCTAAAAGCTCACCTTTTGTTTCCTACTCACTTAACAAAGACAATATGGAGTAGGGACTGATTTGATTATTCAGCAGTAGGGGTTACTGCTCAATTTTAATATTAAAATCTCATAATGTGTGTTTGGGGAAGGGTTAACAATCAGAATGAAGCAACTGTCTAGCTCAATAGCCATCACGTTTCCTTATGTTACAAGGTTAAGCCGTTCTTAAATACGTGTTCAGTGTGATCCAATTATAAAAATAATTTCTTGATAAACAGCTGTATATGAGCATTTACACTGTTCATGGCCTATGCTGCTAAGAATGATAATTCCACACCTCAGTACAAGTATAGAAGACAGATTGTTTTCAGTAACTAAGAATGTTTATTTTATAAAATGAATCATTTGGATAGTCTTCTGAGATGATGTAACAATAAAGACGGCTTGTCAGAGTTTAAGAATTTCCTTATTTTCAAGGACTTTTTACTAGCGTAGTTAATCTTAACATAAGCAGTCTACACATTGTAAGGAGTAGTGTTTGAATAGTTGTCTAGGGAGTTCATTTTGAAAAGGTATGTATGAAAAGATACGACAGAAATTGTGTAAAATTTCTGTTTTGCTAATAAAGCAGTTTATAAAAACTGAACTTTCAAAAAACAGCTGTTCATTAGAGCTCCTATATTGAAAATGCTTCATCTTGATGCTTGATGTTCTTTAGAGAGGACAAATTGCAGTAACTGTGTTAATTATTAACATACTGTCTTGATCCTGTGAATTTAATCCATCTTTAATTCTTTTTTTATATAAAAATGTTCACACATGGTAACAAAGGTATAATCTATATATAATTTTAACTGTTTAAGGTTGTTTAAATATCTGCCTATGTACTCTCATTTTTATAGCAGCTAGTCAAAAGATGTTGAACTGGTTTTATGAGGTCTACCTGGGACTGGCTAAAGGGGTTGGTTGAGAACAAGGGAGTGGAAACTACCAGCCTTATGTTAACAGATATATTGCAACTTTGTATTTAAAGTGCCATATAGCAGTTTTCAGTAAAACTTTATGAAATGCTAAGCTTAAAAGTTTTTAAGAGTAAATTTTTGTTGAGAACTAAATGCCATCATTAAAATAGCAGAGGCTTTTTTTGAGGTGAGGATCCGAGGTTAAGGCATCTACTGCCTTACCTCTGTGGCCCCCAGAAGGAATAAAGGCTTTAGCTTACATTACAATGCAGGTCATTTCAGTAATAAGCAGAGCACCTAAAGGTTAAGTATCAGATTTCTAGGCATTGTCAGTGTGCTACATATTCATAAAGGTGATTGCATTTCAGAATATTTTCAACCTGAGAAAGGAAGGTAAAGTGAGAATAGATTTGAAAATTCTCCTTCACAATTATGTTTGAACCTCATTGTAGAAGGTGAAACTCATGGTGAGAATCTTGATTACACCATTTTTGCCATGTCTGTTGCCAGTGGAGTAGAGACTGGTCAAAGGTTAGAGCAGACGGTTTAGTGCTGCACCTTTCTCTGGCTAAAATTACCAAAGTTCAAAGATTTTTACATCTTTGGTCATCACTCTTCAGTGGCTTGTGATGACAGAAGGTAAGAACTGTTTCCTTTGAGCACAAACTCAGTGATGTCTTCAGTACTATACAAATTCAGGGTCACTAAAACTCATTCAGTATAAAAGTAAAAATACAACTTTGAAGAAGGTGGCATTTTCCTTTTCCTCCTGAGGTGTTACATTGTCTATCTCACAAGTACGGAATGATTTGTTTTTCAAAGTACCTTCAAAAATGTCCACATTGCAGTCTGCTTATGGGACACTAATTAGAATGTTAATCTAAAAATGGAATGCACTGTGCAAATGCTGCTTATATTTGTAGCCTGTTTGATAAAAACCCTGTAAAATGTATAATGCTCTTGACAAAATCCTGTTGATTCAAGCAAATACATCTAATTCCTCTGCCATTATAGTTTTTAATACACATTCTGAAGAAGTGCTAGCTGTGTAATGCTTTTGAAATCAATGTTTTAAGAGCAACACTGTAATTAAAAATACCCCATAAGCACTGATGCACTACTGAGTGTTAATCAGCATCTTTTCTTCCAATTAATAGAAGTGAGCTGAGTCAACAAAAACTTCGTAGCCAGGAGCTCATTTCTCAGCTGGAAATGGCAAATGAAAAGGTAACTGAGGTAAGATAATGACCAATACGACAACTACTTTCAGTCATAACCTGATACGCGCACACATACTGGGATCTTAACAGAAACCTCTTTAGATGAGTTAATGTTGCTGGTTTAGAAAAAAAAAAAAGGCTTTTTGTTAGTAGTAGTCATAACTGGAAAGTCCCGCTGTTTATGCTGACTGACATGTTCAAATGGCAGGAAGACAAATTAACTGTACTCTCAAATTACCGGAAAAGGTAAAGGAGAGATCATCTTCCAGGGTTACTAATCTAGCAATTTTAGACAACTCGAGAAGTGTTTCTGAAGTCACTTACGCCTGTGCCTGCCTGCGCCTGCCTGCGTGCTCAAAAATGAGTAGGCACTGTGTTATCAATAATGTAGCATATGCAGAAATATCAAATTCTGAGCATCCTATGTGTACAGTAGAATTTACACTGTATGTGCATATATAGATAAAAGCATTATCCATTAAAGATTAAGGACCAGGTTGTTTGGGAATGTACATTGTTCAATAATTAATGGCCACTTTAGAAAACAGCTATCCTGTCGGCCTCATGAATCTGGGATAATACCCGATTCTGTCTAGGCAGCTCCTTCTGTGTTGTTTTTTGTAGCGCTGTATTATTTAGAGGAGAAAAATGGGGCTGATGTGAGAATAGATTTCTGTAAGTAAAAGATGGTTAAGGAAGACGTTATACATACCCTTTGATGAAGAGAACAGAAGAGATCTGTAGCAGGATTATCATCTCATTTGTATTAGCTGGTATATTCTTCTTCCCTTTGAGCATAGCTGAAACATTTACATTGTAAGATTTGTAAATTAAATTACCTGGATTAAAATGTCAGCTTTTATGCATCTTACTTGAAGATAGTGAAATGAAAAAAACTTCCTCTACACATTACTCTGATTGGAAAAGTCATATGATGTCATATTTGAGCTGGAAATTCTGTATAATATGTCAGCAGTATGTCCTCAGTCTAACTGCAAGTGGTAACCCGTTCCACTTCTTCAGTTCCTTGTGTTTTAAGCTTCTTCACAACAATATGTATGGATCGAGTAAAAAGAACTTTGTGTTTGTAATGAGATATTTCATTTACACAGGATGAAAAATTAATGATGGAATATCGAGAGTACATCAATAGGCTTCAAAGGCGACTGAGCCAGGCAGAACAGAGGGCAGCTACAGCATCTCAAAAGGTACGAACGTAACAAAACCCATGTTATCTAAGTGCATTAAAAAATCCCATTTCACTTTGTATCATTCTGGAGGCAGAGGTGATCATTTATGTGCATTATTACTAAAGAATTTCTTCCTAGTATCTTATCTAAATCTCCCCTCTTTCAGTTTAAAACTGTTCCCCC
>JAOXJM010000033.1:9075161-9092192 GCA_026413425.1 Tringa solitaria | reverse complement strand
GTCGGTTACAACCTTGTAGCCTGATCTCACAACCGTTAAGGAGAAGGCGTACAAGAAACGTGACTGTTTTCACTAACATCCTGCTCTATCTGGGGCCTCCAGTCCCAGGACAGCCACTGCTTTCAGCACCTGTCATTACTGTGTGGATCTGAACTGGAGGGCTTTGTGCAGGCCGGTGGTACCCCTCCTCATACTGTCCATAGCTGCCTGTCTCTGCCTCGTCTGGTCCCAGCTACACAACAGACGTGCCACATCCACAGGGGTACCTGATCCACCATGTGAACCGGACAACACCATTTCCAAATCTGTTTTTAGATGGATGGCACTGTCACTAATGTCATTCATAATCAAGTCTACATGACTTCATCTTGAACAGGAGACAAAAACTAAGGGCCCTTTTTTTTTTTTTTAAATCCAAGATAATTTGGATGTACAATCAGTGGGAACAATGGAGTAGTAAAATACTGAAAATACTGCTAGAATGACGTTATCCTGTTTTGACATCACACTTAAAAATGGAAAGGCTACATACGGAATAATTTAAGCTCCAGAGAAGATAAGAGACAAACTCAACTTACTTATTTAACTGATCAAAGAGAAAATTAAAAGAAATCTTGAGCACTCTGAGCAGAAACAAAAGATCCTAGGTAACAGCTCTCTCACCCAGCTAGAAACAGGCCACAGGGCTAGAAGCTGAAACTAAAAAATACCACTTCAACAGCAAACCTGCAATGATTCATTAGAAGAGTAATTAGCCATCGGGATCCCTTACAAAGGATGCAGTAGATGCATCAGCACCTGCTGTCCTGCTTTAGAGACTAGGTGGTAGTCTGCAAGAAAGGCTCTAGTTCATCTACAGGTTACCGAGGCCAAGGTAGGACCTCCTGAGCCGGGTTCCATCCATGGCCTACACAACCCATGTGCTGTATGGACGTGAAAAACTAAAAAAGTTTCATTGCTCTTTCTGGCTCTAACATATCTTAAGCTCTACTAGTTAACCCAAGGAAAAAAAAAAAAAAAAAACCACAAAAACACAACAAAAAAGGAATCCACGTCATTACAGGATCAGATGTACTGAAGATAAAACACCAAACTGATCCCCCTGAACTGTTCTTTAAAACTTGAGTGGAATATCACATGCTCCCCAAACCTACTACGCAGATAGCTCCGTGAAAGGTCACCCTACTGCGCTGTCAATGAAAAACAGATCTGCTGCAAATCAAGGTAGGTTTCACAATCTCGTCCTTCTTGGGCACCAGAGGAAAAGAGGAGGGAGAGCCCTTAAAGGCCAGTAACCAGCCGGCTGCAGCACAGCCAACAGGGTTAATCGGTAAAAGAGCAGAAGCAGAAATAGGACAATCCAGTTCTAAGGAGACTGGACAGTTCAAGCCAGGACCTGCTGGCCCTGTGTACCCACCCTCGATTTGAAAAGGCTAACTGGCATGTTCTGGAGAAATTTAAGTGTCAACATTTTTTCCTGACAATACAGCTTTGAGGTAAGACCAGCCCGGAGTGCCTGCATGCAAGGGCAGTAACAGGGGGTAGTTTTGGCTACCAAAGGCCAGCGCACCTCGCACAGGCAGTGCCGTGACTTACCCGCTCTAGATCCTGCCGGAGGTGCGTGAAGAGCTGCAATCTTCTGAACAGAACATCCTGTTCCCGTTTAGCCAGATTGTCCTCTTCGTCCTTCTTTGGGGTAATCAAAGGCTTATTGAAGTTGGCTTTTCTCTTCAGCTTCCAGTACTGGTACAGGAATCCCACCGGCTCCTCGGGCAGCCGCAGCACTTTAGCCACTTCCGAAGACTCAACAAACGTATAGAACTCATCCTCCAGCTGCTGGAGCTTTTGCTTGCGGAGGCTGACTCTGTGGGCCTCCTCCTGGTTTTGATCCATGCTGTGGAAAGGGTCGATGTGGGCAGGAAGAGAACTCTCTCGAATCCCGTTCCCGTTCTCCTGGCCTGGGCTTTCATTGAAAGTCTCGTCATCCGCTTTCTTGGTGGAGCTGTGCTTGGGACAGTAGGACTTAAATTTCACCTCATCGTTCTCTGCCAGTATGGTCTTCATCTCCAAGCCACGGTCAAACGCACAAGTGACATGAAAGGCTGTTCTGCAGTTCTTCACTGAACACTACAGAAATTAAATTAAAATTAACTAAATATAAATTTAAGAAGCCGCACTGCCTGAAACTATTCGAGCAGCCAGGACTGCTTTGGAAGAAGGACCCTGTTATTGCATTCTGCTTCTAAGCTGCACGTACTTTCTTGCTCTCTTTTTAATTAGGTTTAGGATTTAGTGCTTCCAGGCCAGGCCAGGATGAAGTGGCCCAGCGGGACAGGAGCGGTTCCCCCCCCGGCCCCATCACGCTATTCAATAACCAGCAAACCCACCAGAGGAACGTTCTTCCCGTCACCGGAGCCGCTGGCGTAAGGCCGTGTTACACAAAGGAAAACCTTCCCCCTTTGGCTGTGCCAGCGTGAGAGAGGGGGAAAAACACCGCGGTGGCTCCGGGCCAGTCTGGGACTTTTAATTAAAAGTCTTTCCCAGCACCTGGCCCCGTCCTACCCAAAAGGCTTCAACCGAGGGGAATTTTTTTTTTTCTTGTTATCCCAATTTTATAATGGCAAATATTAAGTCATTGTCAATCACTACTTCACTGACTACAGCCTTCCCTTCACCTGGGAGATGAGGAGAACAGGAAATTCAGTTTGTTGTCATTTTTCTTCCCTCCCAGTGAACCCAGCTGTCACGGAGTGATGGGCACCAGTTCAGCTGATTTAGCACTTAATTACACGTAACTTCCTCTTGCAAAATGCCGTCATAGCTATTGTCATCCACAAAATGAAAGGTTTATATATATATATATAATGTATGTATATACACACACGCATTTGTATCAACTCACACCTCTGCCTCCAGTGAACAGGAGTTAAAGTGGAAACAAATGTTAGTGCTATGAACAAGGAGGAAACAAAACTCCGCTTAACCCGAGTCACCTACCCTGACAGAGAAATGCGCTGCACTACGTGTTTACACAGCACTTTGTAAAGAAGCCAAGTATCTTTCTCCTCTGGGTTTTCCTGCTCAGGTTGACTCAGCAGCCAGATGGCACATAAAGGTACAACAGAGTTTAAACTGCGCAAGTTTCAAATGAACATCCTTTAACAAAATCAATGTACAAAAGGAATTAAAAAATACCAAAGCATCTTTTGCCCTTTCACCTCTAACAAACAGGGCAAAAGCAGCGCAACTGGCACACCGAACAGTGCAGCAGAGTACTTTAGCTGTGGTTTCCAAGCTGCTATCGTTTAGAATAATTAGCTCTCAGTGTGGCTAATGTTTTATTGGGAGCAGAGGGGGAAAGCCTGTCTCATCGGAAGGAAATCTGCTGAACCTGGGAGATTATGCGGTCTCGTTTTTCCCAGCTCACTGCAGCTGCTCTCTGCCCAGCCCCATGCGTGCTCCCAGCTGCCGCCTCTTCTAATTGCTGTGCACATCTCACATCATCTCTGGAGGATCCCTCTCTCTCGGCTCCTCCAGTTAATGCTACTTCCCCTCTATCGCGGTGCCTTTGTATAATGTTCTTCTCCACTGTATAAAATTTCACGCCCATCTAAGTATTTCTCACTGCTAGCTTTAATGATACCAAGATTTACACAACTCCTACAAAATGTCAGGCAAAACTGTGATTTCTGGTCTGTCTCCCGTAACTTCAAATGCAGAACCCTCTGAAGTGGCAGCCGTCAGGCCTGTGTGTCATCCTGTGTCACCACTACAAGGGGAGAGGTGACATCAGAACACATACGGAAGGACAGCCCCTGCTCCCCTGCACACTAACATACAGAAATACCCCGGTGTTCAACTTAAACTACTCTAAGTTACCCCTCAGAGCAGCTCCAGAGAATGGACAAAACAGTTTCAACTACGTAACAGCGGCCAAGAGGAGGGGGACAGCTCTGCAAGGAGGTATTACGATTGCAGATTTATATGCTGTGGACAGATTTATTTTCTCTACTTAACGTAG
The DNA here is from genome assembly GCA_026413425.1 of Tringa solitaria. Lineage (NCBI taxonomy): Eukaryota > Metazoa > Chordata > Aves > Charadriiformes > Scolopacidae > Tringa > Tringa solitaria. The sequence goes on along the minus strand of JAOXJM010000033.1, from coordinate 9,088,171 downwards.
AGAGATTTTTATACATTCCTTGAATGGAAACGGACCGATAGGTTTCACTGGAACTACTGCTGCGTTGCCGGTTTACAGCTTTTTCTGGCAACCTCATCAAATGACTCAAGAGCAGAGGAAAAAAGGAAATGGATAAAACCTGATGTTTAAATAGTGTAGGGTTTTAGAAATCTGTGTCTTACTTAATGCTGGTCTTACCATCATGGATCCTGTACCGTTAGGGGAGCCACAACACAGAAAGAGCTCGACTTCTACAGACTTCTTATGAGACACTAATACCTCCCTATCTGTCCCAGGAGCTTTCTGAGGATCTTTTTGCTGAAGTGTGTGAAGCACTCTGAAGGTGAAGAGCATCACCACAACACTAAGCTACATTTTATTGTCATATTCTACACAATCAGACCACCCCCCTGCGTGGGTTGTGACCCGTTTGTTCTCAAGTAAGGTAGATCAAAGTTTTGTCTCGGGAAACTAAGTATCTCCTCTTTCAACATTTGGGGCTCAGGAATGTGTTTTCTCAATCTTTCTAGATTTTAAAATTGTTCTTAAAATGCTGATTGAACATTTCTGAGTGATTTTCCACTGTAAATGATCTGCAAGTGCTTTAGAGGCAACACCCCAATATAAATATGCACACGAAACCACACTGCCCAGTCTGCAGCGCTCTGGTGCAGCTCAATCCAGTTATTTCACAGCCCCAGTTCAGGTGAGAAAGGCTGAATCCAAATCCAACTGAAACTGCAGAGAGAACGTCAGAGGTATGCAATGAGACAAACTGGTGCTGGCCCAAGAACGTGAGTTGTTGGCATGAAAATACTGCTTTATAGTGTAGGCTTTATAGTTTAATTATTTATCGCATATGGAAATCATTCTTTTTGGGATTATGAAAACTAGACATTTGTTTTGATCCTGCCCCGTCTTGCTGTTTCAGGCACTCACCATCCCTGAGCTCACGCGAGTACCAGAACGATAACGTGGCGCTGCTGCTACAGCCATGTGGATTGGGAAACCCACACCCAGGAGGGGTTTTTTCCCTTAGAAACACCAAAAGCCAATGGAAGAACAACCAATGGAGGACACGGGGCTCATTTCTGCACCTTGTGGCTTGCTTGAATCTCAGAGCGGACCGGGCAAATAACCTGTTTCTTTCCTACCACTCAAAAAAGCCTAATATTAAATGATCAGATACTCTCCTCAGCAACTTAAAAGCTGCACCAACAGTAAAACAGTTTGAAAAAAAAAAAACAGTTACAGCCAAAACACTCCAATGTTAAGTAGTACCTAAAATTAGAAATGCAAAGCTACCACTAGCTGTATTATCAAAGTGTTCACTTCCACTGACGTCACTGAGAGCTGGGCATGCTCAGCACCCTAAAAATTCAGGTTGTACGGGAAATACTCAGCTCCCACTGAGGTATCCAACTTGTCTTAGAAGGCACTGAATAGTAGACAGATTTCAGCATTCAAGCTTTGGTTTTGTATGTGGTACATCACAGAAATACAGGGGTTCTTCCCTCAACAACACTGAAGTTTTATTTCAGTGCACTAATAAACCATATCAGCATAGCTACAAATTGGGAAGTCTTACAGGATGGCCTGGCTAATATTAAAATTTTAGTAGAAAGTAAGAGCACACTAATATTCAAAAGCACTTTGTGTGTAATTCAGTCCATAGTAGCAAACAGCAAATCCAAGAAAGTTTACTGCGGATACACATCTTGTGTATCTACTAAAAGCTGACAAAAGAAAACACGGAAGTTAGTGCAATGGAATTACCTGTATCGATGCTCCAACTTTTTCATTACAAAGGCTGCACACCAGCGCCCACCTACTGCTGGGAATGTGAGAAACCTTTGTAATGGGCTCCATTTTTTCTGGGCTTCCAATGCTCACCTAAGAGCAAAAAAAGGTTAAAAAACAGGGAGTGAGTATGACACCGTTAACTGAAAAGGGAAACAATTTTATCAAAGAACTCAAATTCCTTGTGTGCATCTGCAAAATCAGCATGTTCCAAGTTCCTTGGTTTATAAAGCACTGAAAAAAATTAAAATTCCATTTTTAAAAAAACCAATTCCTCGCTGCATGAACAGAAGAGTTTCAAGGTGAAGGCCTCCGAGTTAAAATGATCATACAGGGTGAGTATTTTGATTATGAGAACCCACAGGAATTCTGTCACATCCAGGCCTTCCTGATTCATCTTTCATGTTCCATTTACAAAATATAACGGTACTCTCTCTGCTTGTTAAATGAGCTTTGCCAGCAGCAAAGGCCTCATTTTTTGAGGCCTAATTTTGGTTGACAAAGGCAATGTAATTACTTTCTTCACAGAAGATGCTTCCTCCTGCTAGACTTCATACCTAACTGAAAGTCTTTTATACTTTCTTCCTACGAAGTACCACATATACGCTACGCTCAGTGTAGCAACACCCTCTTGGTTGAAGAGTGTTTTAATGGATTTCTTCTCTCCTGGAATCCCTGAACTCCCAGAGGATGGGCACCTACCTCTGGAATCCAGAGAGCACAGCTAACGTGGACCCACTTGGTGCCGCTGCGGGTTGGCTTCATGGCACCGCCCTTCTTGGGACACAGCAAACACTTGGGCTGGACGCCCAGCGCGCAGGTCCGGCACAGCCAGCTGCCCTCCGGCACCTTCAGGATCCCGTAACACGCCTGTATTCCCGTGCACAGAAAAGGCAAAGGAAACAAAGGAAACAAGATGCGTTTCTGTTACTTTTTAGCTGTTTGCCCGCAGCCTCTCACAACTCTCAAAATGTTCTTTATGGAATTTCTAACACTATAGAAACATTAGCTTATGGAGGATCTCATAATCCAACCACGTCACCCATTCCTTCCCCAAAAGGATCTTTCAGTGAAAGCAGCGGAAGCCATGACCAGCCGTTAGGCAAAAAAAGCACTGCCCACTTCAGCTGGGCAAGTGAAGAATGTGTTTATCGGCCCAAAGAACAAGGGGACCCCCGACAGACAGCCCTGCCAGCAGGATGAAGTGCTGTGTCACAAAGGCCACAAGTAACAGGAACTGGACTGTTTTTAATTCAAAAGGCAAAAGACAAGAACCACAAATTCAAGAGCTCTGCTGTGCGATACTCCATGTTACTCCACAGCATTGGGGTTTGCTTCTTATTCAGAGGGAAAAGTGCAGAACAGCAATTAACATCGCTTTTTTCAGAAAATTACTTCTTTAAGGAGACCTCCCTCCAAATTACTGTCGGTTTTAACCCTCTTAAAGTTTCAGATGTGATGTGATCAGAGACTAAGAATCAGAGGACCGCTATAGGTCTAAAAACGTCCTCTTTACTCTGAGTATGTTCCAAGAGAGACGTTTGTACCTTACAGCTGCCCCGGGTGAATTTCTTTACCATTAGTAAGAATGCATTTAAGTAACACATGCAAGAAAATGCCGTTCTTGCTCATTGGACAGCACAGCTTTCCGAACGCTGAATGCCAAAGCAAACGTCTTAGAGCTAGGAAGGAAGGGCAGGCCGATGGGCAGGCATCTGCCACAGTAAGAAGCATCCCCGGAAACGGGTGTGCTAAAATTGTATCTGCTCTTCCGTGCGAAGATGACTTCTTAACTGCCACAAAAAGGTGGTACATAATAGTGCTTCATTAGCTCAGCTCAGGTCAGTAGGTTCTCTATTAAATTTAAATGACTGTAATAAATCCTACCCGTGTCCCTCCTGATTGCCTGAAAGTTCTTTTTTCCTCTCCCTTCTGAGCTTAAACTGCTGATACCAAAGGTGTGTCAGCCCCAGAAGTGTGCAGAAGGAGAGGAAAAGAATATAGCAAGAGAAGTGACCAGGTGAGAATGTACAACAATACACAGGTGTGCGTTTTGGGGAGGCTATTTCTCACCTTGTAACTTCCTCCACACAGACACAGGACCACTTGTAACCCTCTTAGCATGACATTTCTAGAATTACGTGTAACAATTCTCCTTCTCAATTACATAATTGCTGAATTCATCCCTCTGCTCAATAGTGAATTCTGCAGGAACCGAACAGATCAATGTCTGTCATTGGAAAAAATCCGAACCTGTTCTCCTTAATGGTTTGGAAGAAGTTTCTGTCACCACCCCTACACTCCTTTCCCCCAGTGAACGTTGGCTGCCATACCTGGTGCACACAAATATTGCATTTGTCACAAAACACCATTTCGTTGCCATCTTCTCCATCTGGAGACTGACAGACGTCACAGACAACATCTTCGTCATATTCGATCCCAAGTCCTTCTTCCGTCTCGATGGCATGGTTCATGTTATCGTAGCATCGTTGTTCAAACTCCTCTATGACCCTTTCCATCGTGTACTCGTCCAGCTCGGGCATCCCTGGGAAACGGGAGTTGTTGGTTATTTAAGGAAAGAGCGATACCCCCCGCCACACGTAACTCCAACTTCTTTTTTAACAGCTGAGTAGATACAGCCAACCCCCACACGTACACACGTCACTCCTAGACAATCATGCCTATTCCAGCATAAACTAGGGAAACTAAAAAACTAAAAAAAGTCTTGTAACTGTATTCAAGTGATAGAAGCGGAGTATCCAAACCCATCTTTCAAAATCCTGAGAAAAACTTTCATAAACTGATTTTGTCTTCCTGGTCTCGCTCTCATTTTTCCTTCTGGGACAGTGCTGTCTGTGGCTTTTGCTCCAATTTTGCAACCCAGATGTTGACTCCTTGGCAAAAGATTTGAAGTGTTTTGAACCAAAAGCGGTGGGAGTAGCAGGGGGAAAAATCAATGACAAAATCTGCTCTGATACTTGTAGCAAACTTGCACTTTCTAACAACAGATGTCGGTTTTTTTGCAAGTTCCAACCCAATAGGGTGCAACCCCAACTGAGGTCTCCATCAGACCCTGCTACATCAATAAATTACTTTGTTTTAAAAAGTGAAAAACACAGGTGTAATAAATGCAACATCAAATCTGGGGCAATAAATAAACGCAACATCTAATCTGGCATTTGGTCTTTTCAAACAGCATCATGACACCACAGCTACAGGCTGATTACATTATAGCATTCTGTAATTCCTATTTGTTAATTATATTAACTTACTGCTATAGACCTCAAAAAGTACCATAGAAGCAGCACCCTCTGGCTTCCATCTCTCACTTGCCAGGACAATGAGCTGGCTGTAATACTTCCAAGCTGGTACCATACCAACCTTTACCACAAAATCATGCCACACAAACACCCATAAAACCAAGAAAGCTACTTTAAACAATCGCTGTCTTCTTCTAAAGTCACTTTAGCACAAGAATTTCCACATACTTAAACCACTCCAATGAAGTGTAGGCTTAGGCTATCCTGCTTTTTAGTCTCATTCCCAATATCTAAGGTTTACTGTGACACACAGAAGATGGCAACCTCATGATGTGTGTTTTAACAAGAAAATCCTCCCTTTGGCTCTCCCCCTGTGAATAACTGAGCGACAAATTCCACAAAACAAAGAAGAAAAAAACCCTCTCTAGCTCCCCCAGATCAGAAGACCAACGCTCTACTAAAGTACTTCCAGCTTCCCTTACAGAGAGGTAAACCCTTGTGGCAGAGCTCGGCGCGTCCCGAGCTACCCAAACTGACCAGCTGAAAGGCAGCAAGAGGGAACATCCAGAATCCCGCTGCTGAAAGAGAGTGAGTTCTGCGCCGCAGCCCACAAATACTGCACCAGTAAAGCTGATGATGGCAGGGTCTAGACCAGTTTGCAATTAAATTCTAGCCTCACGACTGCTATCCCTTTATAAATGTATTGACTGTGCATTTATAAGGGCTAAATAAAAGGGAATCAAGGGGCTGCGGGGGCAGTTTAAATGTTTACGTTCATTCTTTTAAATTACACTTTCAGTACCTGAAGCACCTCAACAGGTAGCAAAGGAAAGACGGGAATGCATAGCTGCAGGGACACCACAAGCAACTCCTGCAACTGCAGATGAGGAAATACTTCACTTTTCAAATGCCATTGACAGTGAGTGTAGCGTGCGGTGTCTGACAGAGCACCCAGGTACGTGTTTCCAGACCCGCCATGAACCGCCTGGTACCCACGGGAGCGTTTCCATCCCTATGCCTACAGCTAAACCCAGCGCATAAAGATTTACAGCAAACAAACTACAAGGAACTACACCAAAACACAGCAGCGAAGATCAGATGTGTCCAACTCCAGCTGCCCCGTGTTCCGTGTGCGCTGCGTAACTGTGAAGGTTAGGCTGCTGCAGCGCAGCGGTGACCACAGGGTTTCATGCACGGGCACAAATCTGCACGATGAAGAGCCCCCTCTCGTGCTTCATCACTAAAGCAGCTCACACCCCAGTGTAACGCTCTGGTAGCCCTCCTCTGGTTTTGGCAAGAGGCAGACGGAGGGGATTATCTACATTGGATAGATGGGTATCAGTTACAAATCATAAAATACATTTTTAGTTTTTCTTTGAAGAAAGCTAAGGGGACTTGCTGCTGCTGTTTTCCTGAAGATAACTGGAAAAGTAAACCTAAACTCTTGAATAGTCAACTGTTTTAAAATCGTCCAAGCCCAACACAAAACCTGAGCAAGCCTGACTGGAGATCTTGAAAAAAGGCTTGGGTAGGAGACCAGGTCAAGCCTGGGTCATCTGGTTTTTCCACATGTGAGTTTAAAAAGGAGAAACTTTTAAAGAGTTCTAAGTGGTCAGCGTGTGGTTTACCAAGTCTTGAGCCATGCCACGTGTGGGCTACAGCCAGGTAAAACCCGTACGACTAAACTGTAACCCAAGGCAGGGAACTGCCACAACGCTAAAAACAAGAATCAGGTGTTCACCAACATGCCCAAACCTGTTCCATCTGGCACAGCACCTTTTCCTGTATCTAAACAATGTGGTTTAAGTTCTGTGCTGACTTACATCCTCTTCAGTTCCGTTGAAATCCCACCCTGAAGCACACACCTTACCAAAGAAACGTTCCTGTTCTTGCCCTGCTCCCCTGCCCCTTCCCACACACAAGCCATCCCATGGGAAAGGGAGCAGTTGCTCCCCTTGTGATGGCTCCTCTTCCTCCCTCGGAGCTGGAGCACAGGGTCACAGTAAGGTTTGGGAGGTTCCTCCAATACTGTGGGAATTCCTGTCTCATTCCCTGTGCAATTCCACTGGCGTAGGTTTGCTAAACCTCCCAAGAGCCCTTGTCTGCCTTCTCTGCACTGAGCACCACCAGCTGAAAACATGGTATGGATACGGGACCCAGAGATAAATAAATAGAAGGACTAACAGGAAAAACTACCTGAATGATTGGTCTGATGCTCTCTTCAAGGACCGTGATTGCAAAAGAGGAACTTTGAGAGAATTCCCTTATGAAATGGAAAGCAGCAGAGACAAAAAACAAACAGATGGCCAGATTCTGACCTGGTCTAAGCAGATACAACTCCACAGTTATAAAAGCACGTATCTCCGGGCTTGATCACATCAGGTCTGGTTGCCCGTGGCTACCCCAACTCATATGATTGCTATCTTTTCATACCTCTATCACCTCTTCCCACCGCTGCCCTACCTAAAATTATTCTTAAGATTGCCAGCTTTTAAAAAAAAAACAAACAAAACAACCAACAACAACAAAACCATAAGCAATGACGCTCACCCATTTCTTTGAATTCTTCATTGGCAAGTTGCAGCCACGCTACGTCCACATCATTGAGATCGTAGCGACACACGCTGTCTGCTAAGGTTCGAATGTCAACGTAGCCCAGCTCTGGAGGCTCCGAACCGGACGAAACAATGTACTTCCTGGGACGGGTAAAGGTGACGGCTTTCGTCTCAGACACAATCCTAAAACAAAGAGACAGGCAGACGTCAGGGACGCTGGGTTGCCCAGAGACTTGTTTCTAAACAATTCAAAATGCCTCATCTTAAGTGACTAACAAGCATCAGCCCTCACCTAACCCTCTAAGCAATCATCTTGCTCCGCTGAGATGGGAAGGGAAAGCAGCACAGTGCGCTTTCGTAACGCGCTGGCAGTATTGTAAGAAATTACTAGAGTTTTCTAGAAACCCAATTCATTACCAGAATTCTCAATAAAATTAAAAGATTAGAGGATAGAGCTGTGCTTTCTCTTACCTGAAATTCACATTTGTTTAAAGCTATAGCAGGAACACGGTATTTATGTAGTGATGGCTGCCATATACACAGATATTGAACTCTTGTTTTAAGACTTTTTTTAAAATGAGTTTAACTGCAATACCAAGATTATAAAAATTCAAGGAAAAAAAAGCAGTGTTTCCTGCTACAACTGAAGTTTTCTTTCCCGCGTTGTTTTGGGTGTGTGGGGGTGTGTGTGTGTGTAGCTACAGAACTGCCACCCTTGTTTAAATTCGGAAGACCTTTTCCCAGTCACCTGCACTAGCTTCACCTCCACTTACCCAAGCAGATCCAAGCTCTGGCACCCTGGGTCTGCATTTCCTCTTTCACAATCACTAATGTCATGCTGGGCCAAGCACAAATATTAATCAACTGCTGCTGGCACTACCTTCTCTCAGGTTTTGCAGGCTCCACTTGGCCAACAACCAGCCATGAAAGTGTATTTTAGCTGGAAGCCAACTGAAATTTTGTTGGACCACAGGCACTGGTTCAGGAAACGGTCAGGTACCTACAGCACGTAACTTGTTCTAGGCCAGACTCCTGCAATGCCACGGCTTTCCAAAGCCAGGAGCTGGGGGCAAAACCGCCCAGTTCACAAAGGACAGAAGTCGTTCTACCAGCAAGGTACCTCTGTCACTCCACCAGCAGCACACTTCTCTCAGTAGAGGACACTGCACCTTCTCTTAGTTAACTGCACACACCGAAATTCAGTCTGGGTGAAACCCACCTCACGATGTAACGCTGGTACCTCCAGGGGCGACAGGCCTCGTGCCAAAATACTGTCCCCTGCGGCACCAGTGCTGAGGAGATTTTTTGGTGCTCTGGTGCTGCAAGAAAGGAGACAGCACCACTCCACGCAGATGCAACTTTCTGCTGGGAACAGCCTACGCTCCAGCAAGCAGGGCATCCTCCACCTTACTTTGCCTCCATCTGAGGTCCAACGTGTTAACTCCTCCTTTCAGGAGACCCTGATCTGCCACTACTGTATCTGCACACAGAGATCTCAGTAAATCTTCTACCTCTTTCAGCCCCCTACACAGCCCTACATCTTCCCCTCACCTACCTGATTTCAGACAACAATCTGAGAAATGGGGGGCAGGAGCCAAATGCTGAATCTGGGGCTTCTGAGGTGCAGAAGGGGACTGTGGAAGAACATAAATCTCCATGACCGTACCAGCCCAACTGCACTGGTCATATGGCACAGTATTAAAACATTGCAGACTACTACATCTCACGGAGAATTTACGTTAAATTGGGCACTGCTCTCCAAATCTTCTGTAACGTAAACTCTTTCCTGAGTACCTCTCCATGGGGAAATCACAACCCCTGGGCAGCACCCTGCACGTGCTGCTAAACACCACTGTAGTGGCACGGGAGAAATAAGCACAGCAGGTCTGGCTTCAGAACCAACCACCTTCACCTCTTTATTCCTGTGGTAGGAAGAAGTAAAGAAAAGCAACGCTTACTACAGACAAGAAACCACATTCAGCTGAATTACCCACCTGACCACACGCCTACACTTAATCACCACACAGACTCCCTCCTTTCCCCACCCCTCTGAACCTACTCCCTGCCCTGACTGGTCGCTACAAGGGGACTTTTCTTCTTTATTTTTCTACTTCTTCTATCCTTTTATTCTCTATTATGTACCTCATTAGCATAGGCTATCTGTACTGTATTTTCCTTCTGTTCCACACCAGCTACCATCTGACTATTGCTGATGCAATCTACAGAACATGTCGTGTGTCGTGTCCCCCCCCCAAGTTAGGCACAGAAAGGTTCCAGCGCTCCAGCACCACCAGGGCAGGGCTCTCCAAGTGTTCTGTGAGGGCGTAAACAGGGTAATAATCAGGTAGCAAAGGGCCACTCTGACGAGTAGGTCCCTGTAAGATAGCTCAGCAACTAGAGTGTTGCTTCCTGTGCTAATAACCTACAACTGTGGGTGCTTTCTTTCCCCATCTGCTCTAGTATCTTAAATTTGGAGCATCTCTGTTGGCCACTGGCAGAGAAAATTTCTCTCCTAATTAAGTACTTGGGATCTGATACAGCCACCAAACCACCTCCCTGAAAGATGCAGGGCGGGGATCCCCTAGAAGGTCTCCCTCTGCTGAAGTCCACAGGTCTTCTGGCCCTCCTGCAGCCTTGGGAGATGCCTGAATGTGAACAGGCATGTAAAATGTGTGTGCATTTATGCAGGGACTGGGTCAGGTCAGCGTGGAGCAGGCTACGAGCGCTGCAGGGAAACAGCACTCTCCCACGTTCTGAGCTGCTCAGCAGACAGTAAAATGCTGAGTTTTCTTTGGAGCTCCAGGTCCAGTCCTTCACAAAGAGAAGGAAGGAAAGGGTTTACCTGATGTGCGGGGAAGTTCCTCATCGTACAGACCTAGCGGGGCTGTGCAGTGCCCTGCAGGTTGCTGCACAGAACACAAAAAGCACTAACATTCCCGTGGTCCCCCTGCTCCGAGGCTAAAGCTGGCAGATGCAGACCTGACAGGGGCAGCGGGGTGTTACCCAGAACTTTTCCCTGTACAGCAAAGACTGGGCTGTTCTGGCCCAACAGCACTGGTGGGTCATTTGGCAACACCTTATGGGCCAGCCTAGACTTAGTCAAAGGGATCTGGCATGATTAAATGGCAGTAACCCTTGTTCTTCTCCCTTCCTCCAACTCCAATCCCAACTAAGTATAAAATAGACAGACGGGCTCCGGCGTGCTCCCGCCCTTACAACTGTACTGTTTAATTTGAAACAGAAAACATTATCCTAAGCGTAACACACAAGGTAAGGAAAATAAGGGTTTCTTGGGTCAGAGCTAGAAAATCTCACATTAATGTATTTAGTTACATGCACATCTGGATGGTTCTTAAAACAGCTGAAATGCTGTACAACAAACGATTTCCTGAGTCAGTAAATGAAACAACCAAAAAAAAATAACATGAAGATAAAATTAATGCTGTATTTTCTCTAGCCATTAAATCTGGTTTGTCTAACTGTTCCTTGAAAGGAACCTACAGCTTGGAACTAAGCACACGAAGCATCAGACAAGGGCTCTCCCAGCAATGCTTAGTGAGGTCCAGTCTGGGCTTAAAAATGGAAGCTATTTTTAAGGTTCTCTCATCGCACTCCATGCTCATGTAAAGCTAAAAAAGTATTTTCTGACATTCACATTCCAACACACAGGCAGAACACGCCTGACTCTTGACCTCTCCAACCATCCAAAAAGCTGAGGCAGGTTGCTCTTCATCTCTGAGAACCAAGACCTTTCTAGCTAGACACTGTGGAATAAAGCTGAAGAAGCCAAGGCAACGTAGACACAAGCTGCTAGCATAAACGTACGTGTGTTTTGGTTACATTCCTCCAAACTATACCTGGCTACTGGTTCTGGGATGGTCCCTGGGCTAACTGGCACCTGAACTCCCTTTTCCCACTCCTGCCTCCAGGGGTCTGCCAGCACATAGTATTCATCAGGGTTCAGCTGGAAGGAGTCATGTAACTTCATGGCAGTGATCAGGTCCGTTCTGAACACCTGCAAAGAGAGTGACCGAGAGAGAAAAATAGAGACACTGACATTTGATATTTACACTCTATGATTCACAGCTTCAGGGTAACCATGGAGCACAGCGTGTAACGAGGTCACTGTACCAACAGTGAACTGACCCAGCCCACTGCAGGACACAGGCTGAGCTTCATCGCAGGGGAAGGGGTGGCTGGAGGTGCAAATACTGATAGATCGGCTTCTCGCTAACTCCACTACCAGTCCTGGCGTTCCCCCTCCACTGCAGACACGGTGCTAAAGGGTGCTACCCACTTTTACCTCTCTTCTGGCTGCAATAAAGGCTGTAGAAGCGCTGGTTTTAAAACAGCAGCACGAGCAAGACTCATTTTTGCTCCAAGGAATTTTTTGTTGTTTTTCTTTTTTTTTAAATTATTGGAGCTCTGACTAATCCAAAGACATTCTAGAAATTCCCTGTGGTAGAAATCAAGGCGTGACTCTACCATGACCAGCCGCAAGAGGAAATTCTAAGGAGATGACTCTTTGTGCAAGTATTTAAAATAATAACCCAAAAGATCAAATAAAATAAGACCCAAACTGAAATGCTGGTGGCAGCTGCGTGTTCAGCGCAGGTGTTTGTTACTCCATCAGCTACAGACACCTCCGCATCACAGCAGTGAGTTCACTTTGCCTTTGCAAAGGCATCCACCTCTGAAACAAGCGGGACGTTTGACAACTTTTGGGTCAGCAGCCACAAACCAGCAGCGATGCCGTCTTCAACAAGCTAAAAAATGAAACAAGAGGAGATTTATCCTCATAGCAGGCTTGCTGGGTAGGGTTGTGGCAGCTTTAGCCTGGTTTCCCGCTGCCTGTCAAGGCTGCAGGGAGCAAAGGGTGCTGTCGCAGGCAGGGGAACTACAAGCAACCACCCAGCTGTAACAACCTAACTCCACGTTCAAAGGAAAGGGTTAGAAAGCAACCAGGGGACAGAAGGTAAGCGCCACCAGGAGGAGGAAAAGGTAGGTAACATCTTAAGAAAAGTTCCCCTGCAGAATTCTCAGTTTGTGGGAGAGAGAGTCAATGTCCGCCCAGCCCCACGCTGCGGAGTTAGGGAGGGAAAGGCAGATTATCCGGGCAGTGCTCCGAGGTGCTCTTACGGGGCTGGTAATGGGGCGAAGTGACACAACCTCCCAGTCCCTACCCAGTCCCAAACCAATGGTGACGCTGGCTGGTTCACACTGGCTCCAGGCACCTGCTGCACACAACTGAGGAAGAATCAGATCTGTGCAGAGCGCTAATTAGGCAGGGCCTCCCCGGGACAGCAACTTCTGTCGCACACTATTCACACACCTGAAATCTCAACAGATTCCCTACGATTTTTGGGAAGCGTTTTAGGGAAACAGTGAACCTGAC
>JAOXJM010000033.1:9042777-9071885 GCA_026413425.1 Tringa solitaria | reverse complement strand
GGTTGGACTAGATGATCTCCAGAGGTCCCTTCCAACCCCATATCATTCTGTGATTGTGTGAAAGGCCTTCCCAAGCTACTCATTTCTTCATTGCCTCTGCACAGAGATGCTAGGAGTAAAAAGCAAGAGTAAAAAGCATAAGGCTACAGTCCATAAGAGCAACATGGCCTCCCATCATCCAGTAGAAATCCCTTTGGGATCAGAAAGCACTGTTCCAAACCAGACTGCTTAGGACAGGATAAATTCTCTATTAAAAACAAAAATAATTTTCAAAGTGAAGCGACTGTCCAAGACTTTCATTGGAAAGATATGCCTGAGTAACAGGTCAGCAGAAGAATTTATTATGTTATAGTTGTGCTTTTGTCTTCTCTTTTCAGTTAGTAATACATTAAATAGTCTGCCCCAATAAAAAACACTCTGTAACAGAGCAGTGAATAACAGACGTTACACAGAACATGCATAATGGTCAAAATTGAAGCAAGGGAGGCAGCAAACAGCTAAAGATCTATTCTTCTGAGGGAAGAATACAGAAAAGATTATTTTAAGCATATGATAGTGTTTTAATATAAAAGTTGGTGATTTAAAAGGCTTTTAAAAAGTCATGGGCACTTTTCCTAAGCCCCTTTCTATTTTAAAATTATAATTTTCTATTTCATTGGAGGGAAATAAAGAAAAAAAAAAAAGAAACAAAAAAAGGAAGAAAGTGACCAACTGCCATTTACTAATGTGCAGAAAGCCAGACTCCCAAGATCTTTCAATCACCACCCCACTTAAACATTCTCTTGAAAACTAAAGAAAATACACAAGCCGCAGTCTAAACTCCTTCTGAGGATCCTATCAGCCCATACCCAGATTCAACCTGAGAGGGCAATAAGCGAAATCACTCTAAGTGTCAGATATACAGCTAAAATTCACAACAGAAAAACAGGTATTTTTTTTTCCTTGCAATATTAACATTTTAACATTAAGACAGATGTGATTTCTTTAATCAACAGTCTCACTAGAAGACAGACCACACACACACCCACACATGTTAGTATTCAGTTCTCGTGGGTTCTGATATTTTCCATCGGCAAGACATTAATTAATATCTGGCCAACTATCTGCCACTGAGGCATTCAGCAAGTTACACCACTGCACTGGCAAGTCAGACACTTGGAAATTTCTAATTCATTTGTAGATGTGAGTGTTGTGGCCACTGCTGGACCTGGGGGAGGGAGTCTGCATAGCAGGTAAGGAACTAAGAACAACAAGCTGTGTAGGCAAAGTGATGTGTCCTGGTTTGATTCTGAAGTGTCTGTGGGAGAAGAGCTGGTGAGTCTGGAGGCTTTAATACAGTTGTCCCCAAGTAATGCACGCATCTGGGAAAATTAGAGCAGTAGCAGTATGATGGATGTATTTCTGGATCTTTACCCATATGCTTTAATTCTGCTCTGATGACAACTAATCATAAACTGAAGACAAGTAAGCAAGCATATGGGCTTCTTTTTTTTTATTTTTTATTTTTTTGGGGGGTATTAAAAGATGGCTTTCCAGGTCTCTCGTGCCACAGAGAAGCTACAAAGATGAGGTGTAAAATAATCCCTACCATATCTTTCATCTCCATCACTTTACTGTGTAGTCTGCAGATGCTACACATCAAAACAGTGTCTTAAATGTGTACTTCTATTTTAGACACAGTCCATGTACATGTGGCCTAACCCCCTGTGTTAATTAACTATTCCATGCAACATGAAAGGTCAACTCTCAGCACCAAAACTACAGAATCTTCATTTTAAATTACTTTTCTGAAGCACTACATGGCAGCACACTACATAAAATTTCCATGCATAAGGGACAACTAAAACGCAGCCAGCCTTCCTCGGGATATATTATAATGAGTATTTTTTCCATGCTAACTAATTTCCTACAATGAATAAGGGAAGAAATAGTTTCTTACATGGTTCTGTAATAGCTGCTTCCTTGCATATAAAATTGGGGAATGCACAGTGAAAACACACCATGTTTTTAGTAAGTTACATGTTTAGTAAGTTTAGTAAGTTAAGTAAGACTGTGTTATTTTTCTGAGCAGTGTAAACTGACTGTACATAATACTAGGAGAAACAGGTGGAAGAATTTCTCATGGGACTGAGATTTTACTGCCCACTCAGATCTATAACTGTAGTTAACAAATGACCTTTGGCAAGGGCTTCACTTCAGCAGGGACAACATTTACTCACTGAATAAACAAAACCTAACTATAAGGCATGCATTCACAGATTCAAACAACCACCACCACTTAGACCCAGACGTGCAAGAAATTGAAGGAGCCAATCAAATGACAGTAAAATATCCGGTATTAAATTTAACTACTTCTGAAATCTCAAAGAAAGAGTTTCACCTCTGCTTCCATTAAAGTTAATGGCAAAATACCACTGCCTTCAACCGTGCCAAGACCAGGTCAGTGAATCACCCAGAGCTGCTTTCATTAATAAGCAATCCACTCGCTCCGAGTATACCAATAAAAGCGCAGGAGGGAAATTGTGGATGCTATTTGTCTTCTAAGCATCCTTTCCGTATTTTCATACCTAATCCAGAAGAGGGATATCACTGAAAGTTCACAGGCAATTACAGCTACTTCAGTGATTAATGATCTGATTTTTACATCTAAATACATGAAGTAAGAAGCATTCCTGGATTATATGGAAGGAACAATCTACTCTGGTCCAAACACAGGGTTCAAAACAGCTCTTCTATATTATAAAAGCACACAAACCCAATTGAGTTAATTTAGAAAGACTCCAGGCACTTTTCAGCAAAATGACCCTCTTGCACTAAGTATCAAAAATAACTATATTCATCAACAGTTTTCAGAATACTAGCCTTCATCCCAAACTGGATTAGGATCACCAAAACTAGAAAAAAAATGTAAAAATCAAGGCAGAGTTAAACCCAGTTTTGGTAAAGTAATGAAAAAAAAATCAGGGAAGTCTGAATCACTGGGATTTGGAAGATGTAAAACTTTTTTTAAGACAACATTATATACCTCACGGGAGAAATGAGTTCTACAGCAGATGGAAAATTAACACGATGTTAAGAGAGCCCATACTACCAAAAGCCACATGAACAACAGTGATATGAAAAATACACAACTCCAAAGCACAAAGCTGAATAAACCCATCTAAAACATGCATCACTACCAATGTTAGGCACCAGAGATGAAAGGTGTCTTATTAAGTGCCTATCCCGTTACAGGATTGAGCAAGGCAAGGATGAACACCAGTAGCCTGGCATCAGCACTCCAGGAGATACACCAAGACCATTCTGATTCTTTTACAGCGAGGATCCTTTCAGCCAGCCGAGGTGTTCCGAGGTAGGAACATGCTCCTAGGAAGAGGCACAGACTCCTACTACGTGTCTGAGTTTTCCCTTTGCGTTTACCCACTTACACACAAAAAGCAAAAAGAAAGCTCAAACCACTAACGAGGTGTAATTCCCAGCAAGAGAGGCAAAGCTCTAATACGCTACTGGTGCTGGAAAAGCGACTTTTTAAGACTCGAGTAGGAAAACTTTCTGTTCCCCACGGCTATTATATACACCTTGCACTGTAAATACAGTGTTTTTGTAACACCGCTACACGGTGTATGTAACACATACGCTTCCTGATAATAAAAGAAAGCAATCAAGGAGTGTAAATTCTTTTTCCACATTTGTGAAGGACACACACTTCCCAAAAGGAAGAACATAATCAATTTTAACTGCGTCAATTTATTAAATGATCTGTCAAGAATATGTTTTGATTCAAAAAAAGTCCATCAAAACAGGAAATTCCTCGGGACCAATAATGCAATTGGAGCCCTCGGGGAATTCTACCCCACAACTAATATACTACTCAGCGTGAGCAGAAAAGGCTCAGCTATTACCTACCATGTACGAGGCTGTTGTAGAGCCACCTGCAAGGCACCCAGCTGTGTCCCTGGAGAACGACCTGCTGCTACAGCCTCTGAACACTTCAAAGGCTCAGATCACTTCTCCCGCCGTAAATACACCATTACACCAGGCAGCACAACAGAGCAAAACATCCCCGACACGGATGTATGTCTGGCTGTCACTTCTGCTTAACGCTGGCATTTCCAGCTGCCCCTGCTGTTCCTCCACTAGCTCTGAGACCAACTAGGTGCTGCTGCCAACACTCTGTCAGAAAGATCTGCAGCCTGAAGAGAAAACATAGATGCTCAGAGTCTCCCCGTTTGCTGCCTGGCCCACAACTCTCTTCAGTAAGGCTTTATGTCGCTTAAACATAACTCCACATGTCTAGATCCGAATTCCAGCACAAATAAAACAGAAGCAGACCATTCTAAGGGCGGTTTTCCATTATGTTAGGTATAGAAAGAGCCGTCTCTGCAGAAGACTTCAGGCCTTATCCCAGAGAAAGCAGCACATATGCAAACACAACCCATGACATCGTTTCACATAGCCAAATACCCCTTCTCCTGTTTCTGGCGCTGGAGGATTTGCCCATCTATCTTCTTTATCTTTACATAATAGTGTATTATTATACAATAATCTCATTCAAGATCAAAACAGAAAAAGCGACGGCCTTTTACCTCTTGTCAACATCAATCCTAATCAAAATTTCGTGTCACTGGCTAACTACCCAGTTGCAGCTGCCAAACAAGGGGTGGGTCCGTAGGCTCTCTGCAGCGCTCTCCCACAAGGCTGCTCAGGGTCTGACCCACAGACTGAGCAGCCCCTGCGTCTCCCTGCCACAGCCCTTCAACACAAGCTCCCTCCCGGGATCCCTTTTCTCAGTAGCACACCTGTGAGTATTAGAACCTCAAAGAGCACGCACGTAGGCACACGTCACACTTCTAACGGTGAGGAATTCCTAGACCCCATCCTGTTTTTTATCACAAGACCCAAGTGCCACTCTAGGTCCCTAGCCCAAGGCTTCCCACTGCAGCGATGTTTTACCGTAACAGCACAAGAAGTTTACCTCAAGTTTAACACAGATTCTTGAAGTCAATTGGAGCACCAATAACCTGTGAAAACTAGCATTCACAGGTTGATAACATGATGTCATCAGGCCTTACAACTCCAGTGGAGTGAGCTGTGCTCTCCATTAACAGTCTTGCAAAGAAAAACGTGCCCCTCCAAAAACAACGGCGACAATTACGTGATGTCCCTTCCTCAGATGCGATACCCCACCAGCCCAGGTAAGTCTTTCATATCACTCTTCCAGAGCGCTCAAAAGCCTAAAAACTTCACCAAAAGTCACCCTGCCCCAATGAGCCTAACCCGCAGGTGAGACGCTAGCTCTGACCATTTGTCACCACTCCAAGTGCCACAACCCTTCCTCAAAAGCATAGCAGTGACTGCTAAACTTGCTGCTTTGCCCAAATCCCAGCCCTGTAACTACACTGCATTCTGTTGTTTTATCGCCATCCCTCACCCACCAGCCAGTTCAACCGAAAAACGTCGTAACTTCCTTCTCCTAAAACGCTGCCCAGCATTAGGCACACTGCTACGTAATCGCCACTTTCAGGCCAGCAGCGACTGCAATAAATTTTCTGCAGTAAATGATGTGCCCACCTCAGGCTACGTACTCTGCAACCTTTGCAAAGGCTCTCTGGGATCCATCTCAAACACAGCAGGAACCCATTGGGATGAAAAGCCCTTTCTAAATCTAAGATCCCCATCATTCAGTCAGAGCAATGGATATTAACAAAATATGTTTAACTTTAAGATAACATTTGTTTAGCAAGGATAGAATAAGGGTCCATCTAAATTACAGAACTACATTCCATAATCCGTTAAGTATTAAATCTTTCATTTCTCAGAACGGATGTGAAAACTTGTAAATCTTGGAAGTATTTTCCATCTGCAAGCATCCTCAGTTCTTCTCTCAGACACTCTGCATGTAGGAGCATGATGAATTGATAACCCCTCCAAGAATAAATGAAGAAGCACCGTGGGAGAGGAAGTAAAGTGTGAAGAATGCTCTGAATTCCTTGCTCGTGGAAAACAGCGACCAAGCTCTTTCTGACGTCAAGGAGGGCCTGGATTTCACCCAAGCTCCCTATGATACAACTGTCTGAGCTTCAGCTCTTGTCTCAAACACAATCTGTCCACGTGTCCAAGCAGTTTGTGCAAAAGGAATGCCCTGAAGCTATAAATGGAAACTACTCCACTGCACAACTTTATCTCACCAGGAAACAAAAGCATGTGGAATACTCAGCACAAACCACCTTTGCAGATTTGCAGATTTACAGACCAAGGAGGCTAAAAAGTCAGGTCAAACACTGAGCAGGAAAGATAAAACAGCTTCAGTAACATTTAATGAGAGTAAGACCTGAAGACATAAAGAGGAGGAGGTTTTTTTCAATGGAGGAACAAGCTGAAATACAACAAAAATTGCTTAAAAACTACCAAAGCCTTAGCCAGCCATGCTGACAACAAGGACGTAATTGAGTTTGAGGTAAACATCACTAATTTACTTAATACAGGTTTTGAAGCAGATGGCATGTACCTCACAAGGCTTTTATGATGGACCTGGCTAATATTAACGCCTATTATAGCTGCTGTAATACACTATCTGGAAAGGGACCGAAAGTAACAAGCTGCCAGATGACAAAGAAAGGATTACTTTGAGGTGCCAATAATCTTAAACCCTTCCCCAAGCCTCTCCCACTATCATTCCTCTGTATTTAGACAAAAGTTCAAAATCCAGAACTATGCCTGCAGCCATTCTTATTCAATTGTATTTCATAGGTAAAATGTTCAAAAGTGACCTATAATTTCAGAAAACGAAATCTCTGAGAGCACACAGACAGTCAGGGACGAACTGCTGAACTGGCCATGCACAACTTTCACTGACACCTCTTGCTCAGTGCTTCAAATATGCTATTTTGGCCTCTGTCTAAATGAGGCTTTAGAACTGATTTTAAGGGGACATGGCTCAAGGATTTTCAGTAGTTTGGCTGAAGGACATAAAATAAACACTTTTAGGGGGTTGAAGTCTGCACTTAGCTTTTGGGAAAGAATCAAGTCAGAGGGCAAAACAGATTTGATGAGAAAAGCAAAGGTTCTGTCTTTAAGCTGAAAGGCTGCAAATAATATATAACCACCCACACTAAAATATCTAAGTCAGTAAATACATGTACGTACCCTAGGACTGCAGCCATGCTAACTGTTCATCTCTTCTGTGTTTCACCCCTAAATGAAAGTGGTTCTCTCTTCTTTGATCTCACAAAATGAATTATATTCAATTTTTAGTTCTTGGGGTATGAGGTTTGTTTTTCTATCACCTTGTGACTACCAAGGAAACTGATTCAGTTCAGTGAACCAATGGAAAACAATCTTTGTACGTTCATTATTTTTTTTTTTAGATAAATTCCATTATTAGTAGCATTATTATTATTACCTTATAAATATTTGGGTTCCTCAGTTCAATGAAATAAAATGTGTACTTCTTCATGCCAAAATACGTTCCAGGTGGCACCAGTCTGCAGGCTGAAGTCTACCTGAGACAAGCACCATCATTGAGCTTACTCCAACACCATTTATTCAGTGCCACTCATGATGAACCTGAGATGCCTGACCACACAGCTTACTAAGGCACATTATGAAAACTCAACTTCAGAACTGGAGAAACCCAACAGTTGGAGGCCAAATCCGCAGCCTGGGAGACGAGGAGAGCAGTGCTGAGCTCTAATCTGAAGGACTGCGAAGGGAAGCAGATGTTTGGCAACAGGATTCCAACTAAGTGTTGATTAAAATTTCAACTTTTCAATTACAAGACGCCTGTTTGAAGTGCTCAGAATAGTCTATTTAATTGTTTTCTGCCTCTGGAAACCCTGAGAAGGAAAAATAGCTAGTGAAAAATTTAAAGCCTTCAACACGGAGGCCAGAAATTCACAGAAATCTTTACCTTTTAATTTTTAGGCAACAAAATTTGCTTACCCTTCTAACACTAGTTACCACTACAGCAAATCAGAGATGCTACTAACAAAGTAGTAATACAGAAATTAACACAGAGTAATCAGTAGTTCTACTAAAGACAAGAAAAGATTAAATGAAGGTGAAAGCTGTAAGGGGAGACCCTTGACATTCAAACAGAGTTGCGAGGAACGAGTGCTATCTCCTGTATCGGGTAAAAGTGGAGAGAACAGGCCTGAGCATCAAGACACAGTTCTCAGGGAGTGTGGATGACAAAAAGCCTTGGAGATACTGACCCTAAATTATATGTTATCTCAGCTTCTGATTATTAAATCCTTCATCTTTTTGAACATGCGTACAGTAATAGAATGAATATGCAAGAACCTGTGTCTGAATTTGCCCAGTAACTTCACAAGGGGAAAAAAAAAAAACACTAATCAAGGAAAAAAAAAAAGGTGTAAAGAAAGGGAAGTGGTATATATTTCAAACAATACTTGAAAACACTTTTAAAGTTTCTCTGCTTTTGCCATGTAATTTATTTAACGAATAGTTATTCATATTAATTAGGCTTTAAAATAGAGAGATCATAAAGGGGCAAGGGCTTGTTTTTCTTTTCCTAACTCATTTTCTTAGATCTTGATCTATGGAACAGATGAAAACACAGTTTTTTTGAATATGTAATTCAGTAAGTTGACAGCTCTATTCCAAATAGTTATATATCAAATGACATTATAAATAAGCATTGTAATCAGCAACAGATCAGTCAACTGTATCTATTTCAGATCTTCAATTCCGAGATTATCTGCTTCATATTTTATTTGGTAAAGCCTGTAACATAAGGCACATGAAGGGATCAAAGAGTAAAACAGATCAGATAAGAGAGTGAAAATAAGCACTATTATCAAAATGAAACACTATTATAAAAAGGTGCTACGGAATGAAAAAAGGGTAAAGCACAATTCTAATGAAAGACATCACGTTTGCTGCTACTTGTCTGTTTTACAAGTAAAAACACATCGCTGTTTTGGGGGAGTACACATCACCTTTGAGGAAATACACCAACTTCAATCTTTATAACTTAAGTAAACTTCTAATCAAGAAAAAACAAGTCTGATTCAGGATTTTTTTTACTGCAAAATCCCCCAACTGCAGGTTGTTCTCCAAAACCAAGCCAAATCCCACACCTCTTTCACAGATTTTACTCACTCCTTATTTGGACTAACTCCTAATCAGCTTGCCGGTTCTCACCTCCTCCAATCCTTTTACCACTCCTTCATTTCAGCAGCAGTCTGCCAAAGGTTGTGTAAAGTTGCAGATTTGGCCATACCTGAGCAGACTCTCGTGGCACACAGACACAGAGAAGAAACACACGCAGGAGAGGCAGTCGTCTCTGCCGACCCACAGGGCAGCACGGAGCTACCTTCTCAGAGTAAAGCTCTCAGAAGCACCTGGGAAACCTCCCTGATCATTTTCTGTTACATTTCAGGCTGAAGTCTCACAAAAGACTTCAGATTTGAAGATGTGCACCCAGATAGATCAAATTAACACCCGGAAAATCTGACAACTGGCTAAGATGCACTATAGTAAAGTACAATCAACCTGCTTGTTTGGGCAAATAGAACACTTTGGCACAACTCCCAAACTGCCATTTTACTACCCCATGCACCCCCCTTTCTTTTTTCCTGCTTAAATGAAAGATTATCAATCCCCGGAATCCACATACAAGAGACACGTATATACCATACAGAGCTCAGTGTTAGCTACATCAGTACAGAAACAGTTAAAAAAAATAAATACATTCTCTATCCAAATTACTGATTTACTGAATTCAAATTCTTGAAAGTTATCCCTCAAATAAGATAATCTTCAAACAAAATAAGGAACAACTTTCATGCACCATCAATCTTTTCTACTGAAGTTTGAAGCAATATACTTTTCCATTGCGTAAGAGAGCATGAGAACACTCACATAAATTTTAGACCCTAATGCAAACTTCTGTTAAATACTGAGCTGTGGACAATGCTAGCAGATGTCTCAATGCAAGTTCTGTCCTCGTAATGATAAATTATGCAGCTGGTAAAGATTTTAAAGACAACTACCAACTTTTTGTCTTCTTTCATCTTCTTAACTAACATAGGCAATGCACTGGGGGGTTCCTGAGCCTACCTGTGCTCAGAATGACTGCGTTCAAAACTAGATCCTTACAATACCCATTTCTACCAGTCCGTCCAATATGCAAAATGCCTCTTGCCACATAAAACGCTGCATTAAAATGTGTTTTCAAACTCATAACCTGCTGCACTCTACAACAAAGGAGCACTTACTGCCATTGTCGTCAGAATCCTCGCTGCTGCTAGGAAGCCGTCGTCGTTTCATGATCTCCACGGGAAACAGCAGGCAGCCTGCAAAGCAATGAGACAGCACTTAACCCAAGATATTAACACCACAGTCATCAAGTTGTGTTTGTGATGGCATTCGAGGATTTACAGCACACAAAGGAAAACAAACAACTTTAAACAGCATCTGAAATATGAACAGTGAGTGTCTCAAGGATCCTTAATTAGGCAGTCATCATACAAGCAGGTGAAGAAAACTGGAGAGCATCAATAACCCCACCAAGACTTTCACCCCAAAACAAAAACATAGTTTGTTGTGAGAGGTCTTGAAATCACTACATATCTGCAGTCAACATGCTTAACTTCCCCTGCTCACTCTGACACTAGACTTGCAATACAATAACATTTTTACTGCTCGTGTAAATATTTACTTTGGCTAACATGTTTTTGGAACCATTTATTCCTGTTTAAAGTGCCAGATTTACAAAATCAAATATTAAAATCATCCACTTATATATATAAAAAAAGAAACATCAGCAGTAGCAAGCCAAGTCGTCTCAGATTAACTAAAGATGCATCATCCATGCCCTGCAAGGCACCACCCCTAAGGTAAGAGTTACTTCCTCCTGCAGGCACATTTCCCACACCGTGCCTAACACTAACACTTCTTCAGCAACCAGACCTCCAAGCCATTACACAGAGCCTCCTCGACCTGCCCAACTTCTAGCAATACTGAGTTAAACTGAGTTAAAGGCAAGAGGTTCCCTATCTTTTTAAATGCTATTCAATGGGCCGTTGGGATTTTCACATGTATTCTCTGTGGAATGAAACCAAATTGGGAAAAATTAAGGAAGCTGCAAATAGCTAGTCAGCATTTACATGTAAAAAGCTATTAAAAAGTGTAAGTTGAAGAGCAGAAAAAACATGACTAGACAAGTGCAGAAAGGCACATCCACTCTAAGTTAAACTGACAAGGACTCTAGATGCACATCAAATCCCCTGAGTCTTTGCTTACCACATATCAATCGTGATATCAACAAGGTTTGGGTGTTCTGCTCGCAGCAAAGCCCTGATACATATCTCTGGGGCACTAACTTTGAAATCAGATGCCAAAATACTTTTTTGCTTCCAGGTCGGTGCAGAAAATCTAACCTTCTCATTTTCACATGAGTCAGGATTTCCTAGAAACCTTTCAGCAAAACTCTTTTCCCTGACCCTTCAGCATACAGTTACTATTTCAACTCTCCTAAGAACACGTCTCATTATAGTAAACTCAATAACGCTTTAAACTTCTTTAAGACTAATTCATCAAATAGGGAAACCCAAAAAGCCTAACAGTATTTCCAAAAAAAAAGCACAAAAATATCTTCTCTTCCAAAATTGATTCATATAAAAAGATATAAGCATTTTTTGAGGAAATTCATTTTATCATCACTAGCAAACCACAAGCAACTGAACCTAAGACGATTTTACACTTCCAGTGAATTTAATATAGTTGTAAGAGCCTGAGCACTGCAAGATTGCCTGCGTTTTCATATTACTCATGCAAAGAGAGGTAGGGGGAAGCCTCCCTCCCACAGAGTGGCTTTCCAGAGCGGTGTTTAATACGTCTGTCTTTGAAACATGTAACGGTTTAGAGCTGCAAATTTTGCTCAGGAAAGGTAAAGAGAAACTGAATGGTTCACTTCACTAATTTGTCACCAATTCATCGAGTAAAAGTTCACACATAATGTCTGATGCCAGAGAACAAAGAATCATAAATGACAACCTCTTAATGTGCTAGAAGGATTCTCTTTGAAGCAGACCGGAACTTTGTGTGTATGGCAGACAGAAACGCTGCCAATGAATAAATACACAGACCAGCCTGGACCATCAAAATCATCTGCATGCAGATCTGGAGGAAATGTAGTAGAGCCAGAGCCAAGTTCTCATTCAGTCACTTATAAATACCAGAAAGCCAACATTCAGATCCAAAATGAGCTAAGACAACTGAAAAAACAATTAGCTACTACAAGGCCAAAATCAGAGGGATAAATATTTATTCTGTAAGGCACTTTTTCTAGTAGTTTACATACTTTTCCTGTAATTGAAAGAAACATTAACAATATCAATATAAAAGAACATACCCGGTTAGAATGGAAATATCTCCCATAAACAAAGTAAAAAGAACGTGGAAGAAAATAAAGAAAAATTACGTTATTTCAGAAACCTAACTTGTATATTCCTGGTCAAAATCCTCACTTCTTGGTTCATTCCCACATGGTCTAAAAAGTACTATGCATCGCAAAGCCAAATAACATTGTGTATATACACGGTCGCACGCTCATTAGCTTGCAATGAAGAAGAAAATTCAAAGTTCTGTTCCTCCACATCTTTTTGGATGAGCGTATTTTGAGCTCACCTTCTCCTAGTCACACTCTGCAAATTCACAAAATAAGGAAAGACTGGGAAGCTTCTCCTTCCTACCATGTGTCTTTACAAAACAAACTAAAACATGTTTGTTGTTGTTGTTTATAGGAGAGAGTGATATTCACACCTCCCAATTCAAGCACTCTGCACAGTTCTTCAGAAAGTAGGAGATGCCAGAAGAGAAGCCACTTCCCCAGAGTACAGAGTATTTGGGAAGGCAACTAATTTCCTTGTGTGCTCTAGTTGGGTTCCTGAAGTTGGCCACATTGAAAAGCCCACGTTCTCAAAAGTAACATTAAAAGAAAAAACCCATTTGACGAAGCTTCTGCAAGATTCCTTTATAGATGCGTGTGAAAAAAGAGTTAAAATCAAGAGATCTCATTTTCCCATCTTTGAACCTAACCTGAGTTTTCAGAGAGCTAAATCACAGACGGAAAAGCAGCATTTGGCTTCAATAGCAAATCTCAAAACTCCTAAGATTAACCCCCTAGAATTTTTGTCATTAGAAGTAATAAAACAGCCTTTTCAACCTCTAAAATCATTTTAAATTGTTCCCACCAGATGTTCATATCCACAGTTCAGAACACATGTTCTAGAGATAACACCAGAACAGCTAGTAAGAATTAAAACCCCACAGATTGAAATGCTGCTGTTCTTAAGGGTATCGCAGTGCCTCTGCCTCAAAGACTATCAGTTTCTATCAGGTGATGATGACCTCAAAGTCACATAAGAACTGCATTAAAAATAAACACAGATTATGGATAGTGATGGTTAGGTGCAGGCTTTCCCTGCTCAACCACAGACACAGACATTTTCCCAGCATGTGCCGAAAATACTGTGAATTCATGTAATGCTTTTTTTAATCTTCGAGAAAAAAAAAAACAACCAAACTACAGTAACTCATTCTTCATGGGACAATCCTTAACTAAAAATGAGGAGGTATTCTTACACTGAAAAAAGCAGAATGAAAAAAACTATTAAACTTTTCAGTAACATTATTCATCTCAGTCTCTTTCCTTTCCTAATCGGAGATTTGAGTGCCAGCAATATTACTTTTCTTTGAAATTCTCACCCTTGGCAGTCATGAAAATGTCGGTATTTTTCACTTGACTTTACTTTTACACACACTTAATATACTCAGGTGAAAATACAACGCATTTGATCCAACTCTGATTCATTAAAACATATTCTGAAACTGAAGGTAGGTCTGTCAATTCCAACAGGTCAGAAGTAAAGACAGGTTCATCAAGCCTGATTGTGCCCCGGCTGATTTGATGGTACAAATGGGCTACGATCACTATGTCTGTAAGCAAAGAGAATTCACACGTAAGCATAAAAAGGGTGAAACATTTAAGCCAAACTTTAAGCTTCATACCAATAATCAGTAAAAGTGATGCACTCAGCCTGCAACACTTGGAGGACAGGAAGAGACCACCCAGATTACCGAGCTCATTTCCCAACAACTGCCTGCAACCACCTAATTGCTCTTTAGTCCAGAAGTTTCCACAACACACTCACTGCACTCACTCACGCCACAAAAAAACTTCCCGATCCCCTTCACAAAACGAATGCTTCTCTGAAGCAAGGCCAACCAAACAGTGCCCTTGAACCTTGTCTCTTCTATGACAAACAATTCTACAGCTGTTTGTCCCGAATTCTTACACCAGCCCCAAAAGGGCATTTGCCCACATACTATTCACCTGCAGAATAAGTCCAGCCCTTGAAAAGCTACAACAGAGTCCGGCAGCCTTAATGTAATAAAGGCATCACTAAGCCAAATATTCCTTGAGTTTTCAGTGCCATGTGTAAACACCTAATAACCCAGCAACTTCTGTAGGTCATTTCAGTTTCATTTCCTTGAAAAGTGTGTGTTTGTTCTTATTAAAACCATCCTTTCAGAAATCAGAGAGAGCAACACACAGCACGCTGACAGTTATTTCTCCTGAGGCTTCAATTATGACATTTACTCATTTACTGGGGGACTCGGGCAAATGCCAGCCTTCAACCAAAGACAGCTTTACAGAAACAGCCACACTCCGCTGGCATCGTCACCCCACTTCCAAGGGTGGAGAGAACATCTAAGAGCGCTTCGTGCAATCACACCGCTGCAGTCAGTGGCACAGATGGGGCAGAGGCCATGACTTTGTTGCCACCTGGCACCCTCGGACGGGCCAGCCAGGGCAGGGTGGTACCGGTGGGAGACACACAGCTGCAAGGAGCTCTGCTGCACTGCTCCAGGGGCTGAAGGCACTGTCACCCGCGGCTTTTCCATCACGCCAGCTCTGAAAGCTAAGCCCTGGGCTTTACTCATTGATTAGGTACAAACTTCAAACGTACAAACGTTATCCCTGGACTCACCTGGTACAATTGCTCAGATCGTTTTTAAAGGCAAGACTACAACGCCTGAAACGTTTCTTCTGGCACTGTTATTTTGGAGAGAGCACTAAGCCTTTTTCACAATACTTGTAAAATGCTACGCAAATAAAATGATTAGATGATAATCCACTATAATCAATGTCAGGCCACAAAATAACATCTGGATTTACGTATCCTTATGGAGGTGAGCAACAACCATCTAACTCTACACAAATAATGAGACAGAATTAGAAAAACAGACATTTCTTCCTATGTCCTCCAGGTATTCGCTGGCAGATGCAGCACAACAGGTTAGAATCTGCAACATGATACAGTACAGCAAATTCACTATTTTTACCAGTACACATTATCATGCACCTCCACTCTGAAGTCTACAAGAGATTAATTTAAAAGAACCAACAAAAACCAAAACCCACACTGGACAGCAATGCCAAGATCCTTCCTTCTGCTTTTTTTGTCCCACACTGAAATCCCAGGAGTTGCACAGATACGAGAAAAAAAAAAAAAAAAAATCCTTTTTCCTGGCTTGCTCCGAGCAGAAATCCAGACACCAGCCCATACAACTGGCACCGCAGCGTGCACACACGTACACCCACATGCAACACACCAACAAACTTTTTATGCTGCTGCTGTGCAGTTAAGAACACCATATACTTTTTCACTCTGTTTGACCCCAAGTAGAGTCATGATCAAAGAGAAAGATGCAAAGTGTGTCAGCCTTTGTTATGCAAATAGCTAAACAGAACCAGATTTTTAAAAATAATTATACATGAAAAAATCTACATCCTCAGGTCAAAGGTTTTACAAAGCACAATTCCTACTACAGTATTTTTAAGGGCTGTATAAACCCCTGGGTAAAAAGAGTGTATAATTCAAACTCTGACAATGAACTGTAACCGTGTTAACGGGTGTCACTATAATAAACTGCACTGAACAGCTGCAGAGACAGAATGGGAAGAAAGCAGAATTATGACAGATGTACACCCTGAAGACAAACTGAAAAACTGGCTTTTCCTGAAAGTAACCCACTAACTGCAATGAAACTAAGACCCAATTATCTCTAGTACAGGAGAAATCACTTGAAAACACTTATTGTACAAATGGAAGAAAAGGGTGACATAGTGTTAACGAAAAGGAGACTAGATGAAGACATTTGGCTTCCACTACTGTATTCTTTTTAAACAGCTTGTTTGTTACACCACCCCAGTCTTCACCAACTGACACCTGACATAGCAAGAGAAAAATCTGGATTTTTACTTCTATGCCCAGCCCCCCAAAACCAAAGAGGAACTACATCAGAAATAAGTTATACTATTAAAATCCAGCTAAAACTATAATTTATCTTCATCACCTATGAAAGCTTCGATAGCAACATTTTATAGTCATGAAGATACAAGAAGAGTTCTTAAATGAAATACTACAGTATTATGTAGCTCAGTCCACACTACAAAAAAAGCCATAGACCTTGAATTTGGAGAAAAAAAAATCCTCCAAGTCTCATGAAACAAGAAAGTATGTTCCAAGGCCAAGAGTGTTCTCCACAAGGAGTATTTCAACTGACTTCAGCGCACTTATTCAAGATTTCACAAGGAAAGGCAGAAGCACAATTTGGACATATCAGCCCAACGCTTCTCAGCAATCCACATGCTCATTTATGCACCTGTGCAAGTCAGCTCATAACGCTACCTTACAATCTGGGCAGTGGCAGCACATTATTCCCAAACTGTGCCAGTGAAAGTGACTGCCCAAAAATCTTGAGCAATGATAAACCGAGCTCCCTAATTAATTCAACCCACCCTGCACCCACTGCAGTTCATCTCTCCCATCCAGCAAAAGCTGTCAGCTTGGTCAGCTCCAGCGGAAAACAGGACCGTGAAGCAGTAGTACTAACCACATGGAGAAAACATTTGAGGAAAGACTGGAAGTTGGTTGGTTTTGGTTTGGTGGTTGTTTTTTTTTTTACTATATTCTGTGAATTGGGAATGAAACCAGAGAAGCTGGAGGGGAAATCTGCAGCTGTGAGGGAAAAGGGGAGTTTATTATTATTATTTTATTTTAAACATATGTATTAAACATAGCTCAAAAGCAGGGAGCGAGTGGTATCTGAAGCCAGAGGGAAAATCCTGCCACTAAAACATACAACCCTTGCTGTTTCAACAATATCCCACCGAGTGTGAGAAACCTCTAGAAATAGAATCATAACAAGCATATTTTGGCATAACTTTCACGAAGGTTTTAGGTTTGCAAGAGCGGGCAGCTTCTGACTTCCTTAAAAGACAGCGCCTGCTTAAAAAGGAAATTATTCCAAATCGCAGCTAAATCTTTCTCTAAAAAAGAAAAAATGGGGCTAGCATAAAAGCATCTTCCTGCTTTAACATTAAAATGTCAACTAAAATGTGTTTCTAAACGCTACCGTAATTTCTAACGCTACCTAATAGCTCTCCAAGGAGAAGCAATCTATTTTTAATGCTTGTGTGCTGCCACACAAACCAGTCCTTTGCGTGTCACACCCGGCCAGCCCTTCCTCTACGACCCACGGGGCTCAATACCCCCCGGGCTTCCTACCTGCGGGGGAAATCTAATAAAGTTTATTCGCATAAAGCCGCAAAGGGGGAGCGCCAGGCAGGAGCCAGCGGGAGGCAGGCACCCCTCGGGGCAAGCCTGGCTTTTGCAAACCGCCTGGCAGGTGAACCGCTGCCTCTGCCCACCCGAACGGACAGTCGCCACTCGCCCGGCCAACGGTTGCCAACTCGGGGCCGCCTTTTCCAGAGGGCGGGAGCCGGGGATTGAAGAGAGGAGGCAATTCAAAACCGGCGCCTCACGCCCCTCCGCTCTAGGCCGGCTCTCCTCCTCCTCCTCTTCCTCCTCCTCCCGCAGCGATCCCACCTCAGCTCCCGGCGGGGAGAGGGGACCGGGATCACCCCGCGGGGGTGGCACCTTCCCGGGCATTTGAAGGCATTTCCATTTGAAACGGCCCGGCTCGCCCTCTCCCTCCTCCTCTTCCTCCTCCTCCTCCCGGCTCCCTCTCCCGCTCCTCCCCGCCGCCGGCCGCACCAATCCGCTCGGCCCCGGCTGCAAATCAAACTTGGTGCCCCCGGCTCCCCGCCGCCTCTCCCCCAAACCCCTGTCACTGCCCAAAACGGCCACAGCACCTTCTCCAACCCTACACACACACACACACCCCATCTCCACGCTGCGATGGAGCGGGGGGGGGGGTGGGGGGAAGGGAACGGGACGGCGGTTTGGCGGATTGAGCAGCGGCAGCACGGAGGAGACTTGAGCTCGTTTTCTGTGTCTGTCTCTCCTCCCACTCCCAGACAGTTCTGGAAACTGTGTATCACCTCTTGTCACAGGAAACCAACCAGCAGGCGGTGCAAACAAACAAACACCCTTTGCCTCCGCCCTCCCCAAAATAATGAACTCCCCACCGCCTCAGCCTCCCTCAACTGGCGGGCGCGGAAGGAAAAAGCCAAAAAAAATTAAAAAAACTAAAATAAAATTTGAAAAATAAACCCATCATCATCCACCCGAGCCCAGGGACAGGCAGGGTGGCATCGGCAGCAGGGCGGCTTTGTCTAATTTCAGCAAGTGGGATAATCACCGCCGGAGACGCGCTCACCTCCTCCGGGAGGGGCAGCCGGGCCGCCGCAGGGACACCCGGCGGCACAGTCCCCTCTCCGCCGCCAGGCCCCGGTGTCGGGGGGGGGCGGAGGGAAGGAGGGAGAAGAGCGAAGCCGCGGAGCTACACGCTGGCCGGAGCCCCGGTAACTTCAGCCGTTTGCCTGCCCTTCCCCGCGCTTCTCCTGCTGTTCGCCTCTCGACACCGCCGGTGGTGACGTTCCGTTCTCTCGTCAACACAAACTCCGGCACGGCCACGCCGATTCACCCCTCGGCAGGACGGCAAAGCCACCTCCTCCTGCCCCACGCCACCCCCCACCCCCACCTTGCCCAAGTTTGCACCGCGTCCCGTCGTCACCACACACACACCCCGCTCCGGTCACCACTCCCGCACGGGGGTCGGACGGTGCGGGGCCGCCGTGCACCTGCTGGCCGCTGCCCCGGTGACGGGGGATGCCGCCGTCCCCGCCACCACCCCTGGCAGGGCCCCGGGCTGCCCCCCACGGACACGCTCTCAAACACGTGCGCCCCGGGGCTCCCGCAAGTTGCTCGCCGGCAGGAGACGCGGGGAGGGAGGGAAGGAACCGGGGGGGGGGGGGGCGGGGGGGGAAGACGGGGACGGCGGGGGGACGGGGACACGACACACCGGAGCACCTATGACAGCCCGCCGCTCTCCACCGCCGGCGGAACACCCACCCGTGCCCCCGAGCACACGAGTAACCGGCTGCGGCTCTCCCGCTCCGAAAGGCAACTTCTGCTTAATTTCACCGATGAGCAGTTTTTATGCTTTCCAAGCAAATTTTTTTTTTTTCCTACAAGCGAAAGCCAAGTGCAACCGGGGGTGGGGGGGTGAGGGGGGGTACGTGTCAATACAACTACAAAGCCTCTTCTGCACATAAACACCTCCCCCCCCATCGCGCACACGCTCCCCGCCCTGAGCGACAGGCGACGGGGGTCTCGGTGGCCATGTGTGGGTGACACGGTGACAGACGCTGGCCACGGCTCGCCCCCACCCCTCCCCCCCCGCCTCCCCCTTCCCCAAAGGTCACGGGTAGATAACAGCTGCACAGCCGGCATTAATAATTTCGCAAATAATTTGATTTGGGAGAAAGATGCTCGAGCGACAGCTCGGGGATGCGGAGGAGGGTTAGGGGGATGCAGCCCAGGTTGGCACCCGGGGACATCACCCAGCGTGTCCCACCTCTGGAGGGGGGTATCCCGTCTCCTGTCCAGCCACGGCCTGGCTGCAAAGGTGGGGATGGTGTCTGCTCCTGGGATGATGAAGTGGCCCCTAAACTCTGCCGGGTGAGGGTACCACCTGCATCCCTTGCCATGAGGAACACGGGGCCCGCAGTGGTTTGGCCAGTTATATGGGTCCAGCTGTCCATGCCCAGGCTGGAGGGACCAGGGGGAGCTGGAGAGAGGGATGGAGGGGGAAAAACTCAGGAAGGGGAGAGGAACGGAGCAAGAGGGGAGAAGCAGCGTGTGTATGCTCACGTGGAGGGGAGCATCAGGAGGAGACGCTCCAAACCTGGAGAAATGAAAGAGCCATAGGGAGAAAAAGTTACAGAGGGAAGAAAATAGCAGCAGGGAGACGAGCAGGAGGAAGGAGGAGGGAAAAAAAAAAGCACTCAGTCACTACTGAATAATGTAGGGCAGGCTATCGGGGGCTAGCGAGAGTGACAAAAGCTCCCAGCCTTTTCTTTTTTCGTCATTAACAGATGGAGCCGTGCATGAAAGCAGGGACGTAGGCTCCAAACCCGCAGCTCGAGCAATCAAAGCGTGCGACAGACAGGAGCGCGCCAGCCCCCGCCGCAGCCGGGCAGCTTGGAGGGATGAGAAAAGCTCTGGGAGCCCACGGGATGCGAACAAAGAGGCGAAGGAGACCCCCATCCCACCTGCGTTGCCCCCCACCAACACAGCCGGCTCCACTTGGATAGGAGCACGGGCAGCCCCGGGTGGGAATTTTCCCTGCCAGGAGGATAGGAATTAACCTTTCCACTTGCCTTTCCTCCCCTCCTGACAGCCCTTCCCTGCTTCTCAGTTAGCTGCACTGGTGGGTCACCAAGACCCCCCTGCCTCCCCCCCAAAAAAAGGACTAAAGCCCCCTTCCCATCAGCTAAGCTCTCCCTGTTTTACAGAGCCCAAAGGTCGGATGCCCTTTGCCAGTGCTTTTCCTTTCCCAGAGAGGTTTTGCTCTGCAAGAGCACCCCCAGTGCCACCGGAGCAAGCCGACAGCGAGAGCTGGCGTTTGGTCAGGGCTGGCAGATGTCCCCTGCACAACCTCTCTTTTCTCGCTTGGTTTTGGATCTCTGTGTTGTTTTTCCTTGTAAAACCTGTGGGGTTGTCCCGGCAGACCCCGCTGGAGGCTTTTCCAGATCTTGGGGCATCGTAACCACCCTCTCATTTGCAGCCTGAGTGTGTTCATGCCCGGTGTGGGGCTGTCTGTGCTCATGCCAACATCATCTTCTCACCCTTCTCTCCTTGCTGCCTTCTCCCTGTTGCTCCCATCTGCCAAAGTTGCATCCTGCCCGGCCAAACCCAGCTTTCCTCCAGCCTTTCCCTCCCCGCCGTTGCTCATGGTGACATCCCCCCCCTTGCACCTCTGTGTGCACAATCATCAAGTCCTGTCCATCCTGAAAAAGCGGGATATAGGGAAAAAGAAAAAGCTGGACACCACAACCACAGATGAGCGTGGTGACCTCCTTTGGGCAAGCTCCAAGGCTGGGGGGACGCTGCCCAGATCAGCAGGCACAGCATCACCCCGTGTCCCACCAGCACAAGCTATATGAATGCCCAGGGCTGAAGCAGCCATGCAGACCCCTCTCAGTGCTGGAGCGGCTGTGGTGGCCCCTGCTTTGGCCTCTGCTAGATCAAAAGTCACCACAGCCACTCCAGCACCTTCAAGAAGTTCTGGCAGTGTGGAGAAAGAGGTCACCATCTTTCCAAGCCCATGGCAGGGTACCTAATGCCCCAAGGGCATGGGGAAGGGAGGGGGCTGCTATTTATGGAGAAGCACCAACAGCATGGTGAAGGACCACCTTCTTCCTTCCAGCCTGGTTTTCTTCCAGCTGGGATGGGGTCTCCCAGTGAGGTGGGATCTGGGCTCTTTGCAGGGTGTAGTAGTGGTTGGGAGCATCTTTGGCAGGCACCGGGTTTTGGATCAGCCAAGGGAAGAATTTTGGTCTGGGTTTTCACCCTGGTGGGAGAAGATGTACTCGATATCCTCAAGGGATGGGTCATGTCTTGAGGACTGGAGGATCTACCACTGGCCCCACTTTTCCGTGGCATCCCGATGGTCCGGGAGAGGCTGGCTTATGCTTACAAAGAGCTACCTGCCCGACCTGGCACGCGTGCAAGCACCCCCGCACTCCGGCTGAGCCGGGCTAAGAGGATTACAGCCCCATTAGGTGATGTTAATGTGGTGGCCATGGTGAAGCAGCCTCACGTGCGGTGGGGAAGGAGAGCTCCAAGCTCCTTCCTGTGTCGTCCCCTCCTCGTGGGAGGCTGCCCACGGGAGCAGAGCCAAGGGATGACCCAGTGCCCCTGCGTCCTGTCTTTGCTCTCTCTCTCTCTCTCTGAAACAGCAGAAAGTAATTAAGAGCAGCCAAGCTTCATTTCTCAGTAACGAACTCAATGGGGGCTCTGAGAAGGGAGGTACAAAGTCAGCTGGAGGCTCTTGGAGAAGACCTTGCTGCGGATGTGGGGTTGTGCTCCCAGCACTCCCCATGGTGGTGCAGGCTGGGCATGGCCTGATTTAACCTTTCACGGTGACACCACTCTGAATTTTCTCTTTTCTCCCTCCTTACCCCCCACATCGTGGCTGCCACCGAGTGCAGCAGGAACTGCCAGCCCGCACCAACGGCTCCTCACCCACCGCCCCAGCGCTCGCCCGTGACGCCCTCCACACCAAGATGGAGCAGCTGGAGGAGCAGCTCCTCTCCAAGATCCTGACCCTGCAGAAGGAGCGCCAGGCCGCCAACACCGACCGCAGCCAGCAGCAGCACAACATCGAGAAGGAGCTGAACTCCCTCCAGAACCGGGTGACGGAGCTTGAGCACGGTCAGTCCTGCCGGACAGGGATGGAAGTGGCACAGCGGGGTCCTGGGACAAGCCACCCTCATCCCAACGATGGGTTCTGACCCTCCTCTCTCCTCTCCATCCCTGACACCTAGGACCACCGGGCTACAGCCCTCCTGATGCTTTCAAGGTGACCATCCCGGTGCAGAATAACTACATGTATGCCCGGATGAAGAAGAGCCTGCCGGAGCTCTACGCCTTCACCATCTGCATGTGGCTGAAGTCCAAGGCCATGGGAGGGCTTGGCACCCCTTTCTCCTACTCCGTCCCAACCCAATCCAATGAGATTGTGCTGCTGGAGTGGGGCACCAACCCCCTGGAGCTGCTCATCAATGATAAGGTCAGTACAGCTGGAGGGGTGAGAGGAGGGAAGCCCCTGCCCTCATCTCCCTTGCTTCAGCCCTCTTGGGAAATGATGCTCCTGCAGGTACCGGGGTGGGAGAGCTGGGAGGAACAGGTCTGGGGTGGAGGGGGCAGGCAGGAGGGTGAAGAGGATGGGGAGGATGGCTCACCAGGGTGGGTTTTGGGAAGGAGAAGCAGCGTATCCAAATGTCTATAGAATTTGGGGTGCCACCATCATGCGGGTATACTGCTTGCTCTGCAAGGGGCTGGAGGAACACCGGGGTCCCCCAGCAGTCCTACCAAGCACTGGGCTGTTGCTCTTCTCGCAAAGGTCGCCCAGCTGCCGCTGAGCCTGAAGGACAAGGCCTGGCACCACGTCTGTGTGGCGTGGACCACCCGGGATGGCAAGTGGTCAGCGTACCAGGATGGTGAGCAGCGAGGTGCTGGTGAGAACCTGGCCTCCTGGCACGCCATCAAGCCCCAGGGCGTCATCATCCTGGGCCAGGAGCAGGTATGTGCCAGCCAGCCTGCCGCCAATCCCTTTGTCCCCAATTTGCTCCCCACCTTGTCTTCTTGCATCTCCCCCCAACATCCATTCCATCCCCTCCCCTCCTTGCCATCCGGCATCTTGTCCCGCTTCCACCCAAACTTCTCCCTCTACCCCCTGCCCATTGGATGTGTTTCTCTTCTCCTGTCCCCATCCCTGTCCCATCACCTCTCCCGCTCTTTCCCAGGACACGCTGGGTGGCCGCTTTGACGCCACGCAGGCCTTCGTGGGGGAGCTGGCGCAGTTCAACGTGTGGGACCACATGCTGGCACCAGCGGAGATCCTGGGCTTGGCCAACTGCACCTCCCACCTTCAAGGCAACGTGATCCAGTGGGACGACCAGGCGGTGGAGGTCTTTGGGGGCGCCAGCAAGGCGGGCTTTGCCGCCTGCGAGGAAGGGAGGAAGGCATGAGTGGCCCCTTGCCCCCTCCCCAATGCCAAGGAGCCCGACAGCAGCCCCAAAGCAGGGAGTCCCTTTCTCCCCTCCCAGACCACTGATCCTCACCGGGGCAGTGCTCGAGCCCTCCATGCTGGCATTCTGGGAAGTCGGGGGGTCCTGGCAGCCTCCCTCTTGCCCCCATGCCAGCGGCGTGGCTTGTCCCCTCTCCCGGCACATCTGCCCCCGGGTCTCGCCTTGCCCTGGTTCTATATCAGCAGGACCTCACCATACCCGCAGGTGTCTCCGGTATGGCGAGGGTCTCTGCCTTGTCAGCCCCAACGAGGAATGGGAAGGTGACCTCTCTCCATCCCAAGCATAGTCCGGCCTCTGTGGGATGCCAGCGTGTGGGCATCCTCCGAGTATACCCCCTTCCCTTATTTATTTCTAGAGCCCCACTGTCTGGTTTTGTGAGCCCGTAACTCCCAACGAGCCAAAATCCTTGGCCAGGAGCATCTTCCCCTCCAGCCCCATCCCTTCTTCTCCTGCCACCCTGGTTTTTCAAGCGTGGCCCTGGGGAAGGAGCAATGTCAGGGGGTCAGTGGGGCAGCGCTCTCACCCCTGCACCCCTTCCCCTGCCCCCGCTGCCTGTTTGGGCAGGGCTGCCCGAGGGGAGTCCGGCTTTTGGGGCAGAGGGAAGCAGAGTGGGACTCCCCCAGTTGAGGGCAGGGTGTCAGTTGGCCACTGAGGGAATGTGGGGAAAGCAGCAAAACATCTCCCCCATCTCTGGCCGAGGAGGGGGGAGCACAACTCTGCTATCAACGGGAATGAAAGCAAGGGAAAAAAAAAAAGAGACAGAGGATGGTGGTGGCCAGAGGAGTCCTGGCCTCCATCCCCTGGCCTTTTGGGCACTGAATGGGGTTGCTGCCCTCACCTCCACCTGAGTCCCCTGCTTTGAGCTGCTCCCAGCAAGGGACAGGGCTGCCACCAGCCTTGAAAGTGGGGAGGGTGATGGGGTGGGCTGGTATTTTCCCCGTGGAGTGCCTGAGAATACGCTGTTTCCACGCTGCGTAGTCACCGACGTCTTGATACGTGAGTGTGTGTGTGCGTGTGTGTATCTAGAAGGGGTGGGAGGGTTATTTCAGGGGTCTCGTGGTTGCTCAATGCGGTGTCCAGCTTCCAGTGCTCCCCCCTGCCCCAAGTCCCACTTTGTGCTTTCGGCGACGGCTGCCCCCCAGCCCCGGGGGGGTGAAGCAGGCAGAGGGGACAGACCTGCCACCCAGCATCACTGCCCCCAGGGTCCCCATCAGTGATGGGGCAGCTCAGCCCAACCCGGGGGGGACGTGGTGGGGATGGGGTACAGCCCTCGTGCCAAGTGGGAAACACTGTGACCTTCGTGCACCCCGATGAGCTGCCCCCTCTTCCTCGCTCGCTCGCGCGCTTTCTCTAATGCACGTTTGTGAAAGGGGCCCCTGACGCGCGCCTGTGTTGGGACATTTCTTTTGTAAAGCTGATTGTGGACAATAAACGTGCCGTTTTCTGTTCGAGCCTCCCGTGGGACGTGAGGTCAGTGCAGGGATGAAGGGGACCAGCTGGCCTCAGCCAAGGTGTCCTTCACTGGGATGCTCAGGGTGGCATCCCTGGGGCCCGCAGCTGCATTACAGAAATGTCATCGTGAGCATCTGGGTATCATTGCCTCAGGAGGGGGGGATCACAG
Organism: Tringa solitaria; assembly: GCA_026413425.1. Lineage (NCBI taxonomy): Eukaryota > Metazoa > Chordata > Aves > Charadriiformes > Scolopacidae > Tringa > Tringa solitaria. The sequence goes on along the minus strand of JAOXJM010000033.1, from coordinate 9,046,167 downwards.
TTTGGGCACCCCTTGTCTACTCTGTCATGGAGCAGCATGGGTGCTGCTGGGGGAAGCACTGCTTTGTGGAGGAGGAACCCCCTTCTCCATGACGGGGAAGCAGAAACCAGTGGGAAATCACAGCCTCCAGGTCAGACCGTGATAGTGAGGAGCTCACCTGGGGTATAAATCTAATTAAGTACTAGTAATGAGTTCCTGACCCAGCTAGTTATGAGTTGGTTTGCCCTCAGCATGGCTCTTGGAGCTGCCTGTTCTAAAGAAACCTGTGGCCAGGTGTGCACAATGCTTTTGCCCCTTAGTGGGTCCCATCCCTCCGAGGAAAGGCGCAACCTTTCTGATACTTGGAGAAACCAGAGCATAAAACCAGAGGACTCAGTTTCCCCCAGGGCCCTGCCATTGCTGGCATGCCAGCGTGGTCTCCCTGCTGAGCCAGAGCCATCATTGTGAGGGTGTTGGGACACTGGAACAGGTTGCCCAGAGAAGCTGTGGATGTCCCATCCCTGAAAGTGTTCAAGACCAGGCTGGATGGGGCTTTGAGCAATCTGGGCTAGTTGGAGGTGTCCCTGCCCATGGCAGGGGGGGTTGGAAGTATATGATCTTTAAGATCCCTTCCAACCCAAACCATTCTATGATCAACCTTGGCTCCCACTTTTCCTCCTGGAGGGTATTCAATGCCATAAAACAAAGTCTGGGGCTCTCCCCTTCAGCCCGTCAGCACATCTCCTCAAATTTAAAGTTTTTTTTCAAGAAAAAAAGTAACTCTGAGTACGTAGTTCAGCTGGTGAATACACTCAAGGGCTTTGCTGAGCTGGAGGCTCACCCCCACATCACCAAGAGGAAGGGGTTCAACATGTGACCTCTGCTTGCACACCCAAATAAGAGCAGCATCATTAAGAAGGACGGCACATTTTGGAGCAAGAAATGTCCAAAACCTCCTTAGGAGGAGGTGAAGTAAGGGGGGTGCTGGTCCAGAGGACCCTCCTAATTAAACTGCAGGACCCCTACTAGGGTGCTTTTGGGACTCCTGGCTAAGGCAGAAGACCTCCTGGAGGAGGATGAACAAGGATGGAAACAGCCTGGCCACTGGTGTAGGGTATTAGCATAAAACCCCTTCCTCTGGAGCCCAGAAACCCAGCCCATGCCAAAAATCTGTGTGAATTCCCCCTCGGAAAAGCAGAAACAAAGGGACATCAGGAGATGCTTGGGCAGGGACTTGGGTGCTGCCCTCCGCCTCCCCGCCAGACTATGCTGGCGCCATCCCAACCCCAGCTATGTCCCTGGGACACACGGATCTGTCACTTCTGGGGTGGGAGAAAGTGGGAAGCCTGACAGCATGGCTTCTGCAGGGTGACGTCCTCTTCCCCCAGAGGGTCACAGCCAGTTGGGCAGTCCTGGGGCGTGGGGGGCAGGGAGCAGGAAAACTTGATATAATATATCCAGACATTTTAAAAGCTTACGGCAAATGCCTCCGTATAATGCTCTTCAGGAACCGAGGGCATTACGGGGAGATTAGAATCTGGTTGGGAGACGGAAAATCAAGAGTAGGAATAAATATTTGATTTCCATCCTGCCCTGGCTCTCTGCATGAAGCGGCAGCCGTTTCTCACCCATCCAGGGAGGAAGAGAGCAAGAAAGGACCATTTATTTTTGGTAAGCCGAGCCTTGCAAGAGCTGCAAAGCTGCGACAGGGCTTAAAAGGTGGAGGAGGCAACAAATCAATGGCGTTGCTGGCTGGAAGGAGTAATTACAATGACTTACACATATTGCTTGCTTCTAAATTAACCAAGAGCACTCAGGAGAAGCCCCGCTTCTCTCTAAGGGCAGCCGGATGGAAAACAACGCGTTGCACACAGAAGAGACGAGGAACAACAGAATCGCTCTTGGGGGGGGGGGGTTAAAAAAGGAAATTTTTAACAACGGTGCAGAGAATTTTTTGTGATTGGGGCAGGTGTCCTCAGGTGGGATGTTCTGCTGTGTCCAGATATCTAAGATGGGAGGAAAAAAAAAAAAAAGAGGGGAAAAAATGGAGGAAACCCAAGATGTGGGCAGAGCAGAGGCAGGGGCACCATTGGGCTATGGTGGTTCAGTGAGGGGTGGCACAGGAGAAGATGTCAGGGGACACTGACTGATGCAATGGATACCACCTGCCTGCTCTCCTCTGTTGCCCCACCATAGGGTTGTTAACACTTTTCAAGGGGTGGAAAGGGACTGGACTGCCTTTTCCCTTCCTAATCCGTGAGACGTGTTGCCTCAGGGCTTCCCATGGGCCAAGGGCTTAGCTGGACTCAAACAACCCCTGCCAAAAAGGACGTCATCCTGCAGGGAACAAGAAGACCAGGTCAAACAGGGGAATGGTAAACCTTCAGGCCTGACGGCTATTAATTATAGGGTTTGAGAAGAAAATGCTGCAATTCCTGAACCCCTTGCCCAGCCTGCTGGAGGGCACTGCCAGCAGTGCAGGCTCTGCCTCCCTGGGGACATGGGCAGCCCTGGGACCCCCACCTCAGGGTGGGCTTCGGGAGGCTCCTGTGCTCCCCGACACCCACAGCCTCAGCGTGGGGCTCACAGGTTGCCTTTCTGCTGCATGTCAACCTCCCGACGAGCCCCCCGAAACAGGTCAAGCCAGCCTGTACTTCATCCCCGGGGAGGTGACACTTCCGAACCGTTACCCGCGCTGCCCTAGCAATGGGGGACCGCCTTAATTGCCTCCCCGTGCCTCTCCATCCTGCCGGGAGCCTCTTCCGCTCCCTCCCGGAGCCAGGCAGGCTCATTAAGACTCGTGGGGTGCTCGCACGGGGAACGTGCCGTGCTTCCAGAGCATCTGGCACAGGAACGGCCCCCGCGTGGCTGCTGGCACTGCAGCAGCACCGGTACCAGAGGTAGCAGCTGAGGGATCACGCGTTGCCCATCAGACATGGGGATCCTGACATCCTCAAGCAGGTTCCTATCTCCTCCAGAGCAGAGGGCTTGGCTCCTTTCAGCTGTCACCCGTTCCTGCACACCAGCATCCCCAAGTCTGCCTTCCCTCAGCTCAGTACAACGTGGTGGGGCTCTGGTACCAGTGAAATGCAGCTTCAACATCCCTGTGGGGCCTCCTGATCATCCTCCTGCCTCCAGACAGCCACAAGCATCTTACCCATCTTATTCCAGCTGCAGGACAGACTTCAGCATGCCCCAAGTTCCCAGCCCAGGTCCTCCAGTACCACCCAAGGTGGTGTGGTGCAGTACCCAGCACCTGGGCTGCAGCCAACAGGCAGGACAGCTATCTCCAACCCACTGCCTTATTGCAGAGAGAACACTGAGAACAGCTGGAGCTCTGTCCACAGGGACAATGGGGCTCTCCAAAACTTGGCCAGCAAGGGTCTGTGGATCCACTCTTCCTGATGAAGA
>JAOXJM010000033.1:9012742-9041533 GCA_026413425.1 Tringa solitaria | reverse complement strand
GCTTCCCCCCCCCCGCCCCCCCCAAAACAAAAAATTTCTCGCAAGCGGGAAGGGCAACGCCGCACAGGCTCCCTCTGCGGAATTCGCTATTTTTTTTTTATTTTTTTTTTCCAGGGAGAGAAACTGAGGCACGTGAGAGTTAAATGCGGTGGCCGCACGCACAGCGCCTAATTGCCAGGGCAAGAATAAAACCGCAGGCTCCCTATTCTCAGCCCCCGGCGTTATCCCTCCAGCTCCCCAACCTTGATACTTCTCAAAGACTAGAAAGAGCTAACGCATTCTGTGGGTTCGGTTCACATCTTTCTAGCAGGAAACGAAATTAGCTTAAATTGGCACCAAATTACACACTAAACTTGCCATTATCAAAAAAAAAAAAAGTATGTTTGAACGCAGATTTCTTTTCCACATAAAACGCTTTACCTCACACCGTGCACCTGCGCTCCCCGAGCGAAGGAGAACTCCCCCTTTTGAGCAGAATTCCTCGGCATATACAGCATGAGGTAATAAACACCGCGGAGAAGATTCAGCATAATCTCAGGCACAGAATTAAGGCGATCCGTGGCAAGTAATCCCCATAGTATGCAAATACAAATTAACGCAGCCTCCATAGCAATATTCGTCTGCCAAAGAATCACACCATAGTTCAACAGAGGAATTGGGTCATCACTCATCCAATGCAAACCGAGCCATTGATCCTGCCATCCCCCCCACCTACCCACTCCAAAATGAAATAGTGCCTACCTTGCTACACATCCTAAAAAGTTGTACTTTACTACGAAAATATCCCCCACGCTCCCCCAGATACTTGTTCAGCATGAAAATAAGAAAGTCATGGTTTTATTCGTGGAACACCCTGAAGCATCTTCAGATTGTAGAGCCTTTGATTCCCCTTGTTCTCTACATGACAGTAAGAAAACACACACATTCCCCGCATTCTCCCGCACTGACCTTGGCATCCAGACCTGTAAGGATACCTGTAAGGAGCAGCTTTGCACACATCAGCAATCTAATTAGAAGCAGTTCCACTGCTGTCATTCACATTCGCAGGATTGGGGCCTTAGCTCTGTCCCGTTCACGGGGCAGCCGTCAGGCACCTGCCATCGCCTGTGCCACACACCAGATCATCTCAATAGTCCTCTGATTGCCAGGACTGTACCCATACCCCCATCCTCTTACCCCTGAGCTTCCAGCAACCTGCTCCAAGGACTGCTTTTCAGTACTGCCCGAAGGAGTCGGTGACGGGAGACTTTGTTGATCTGCATTATCTGAAGAGCACGTGCTGGCTGCTGAGCAATGGTATAAACCCCGGAACAGATTAGGTCAGAGTTTTTTCACTCCATGGTCTGCAGGCCCCTTGGGAGCTCAGGGATTCTCTCGGAAGTCCATAAAAAGTAATCGAGATTAACAAAGCTATTGTCAGTTGGCATTTAGGCTACAGGGGTATGCACCTCTACTGGATGAAAGCTTTTTAATATTGTCCATTGTAAAAGACTGAAGAATCGCCGGAAATGCTGTCTGTCCCACTTTTCTGAATTCTTTCCAAGAAAACTCAGAACTGGCTTCTGAGGAATCCTTAAATGTGAACGCGCTCTCATTTTTAAAGAGGAATGACAGAAACTTTACTGCCTCAGACTCCTTGGATTTGAGGCAATATTTTTGTTTTTCTTTGATTAGTTTGCCTTTGCTCATACAGCCAAGTTTAAGTTACATCTTGTATTTTAGGAAACACTTCTCTTGGAAGACATGCAAGGCCATACATGTAGGAACGGAACATGAGTGTTTGCAGAATGGTGGGCTGCGGTTTAGAAAGTAGCAAATAAAAATGCTATCTATTTAGATTTACTACGGAAAACCCAACAAACGTGAGCCCTCTGCGCTGGAGAAACAGCTGGTCCGGTTTTATGAGGAAGGTAACGCAATCGGAACCAAGATGCTCTTTTGTCTCCACATGCAGTTTATCACTGAGACTCTACTCGTATGTTTTAAAGGGAAATGTTGAAAAATTGAAGGGCTGGTAGCTGGAAGAATAATTTTCAAAAATAATGGAAAACACAAAGAAAAGGTGGCACCCTTCAAGACTAGAGCTCTTGAAAAAGCTGTGTACTAATATAGCTATGGTCAAACGGGCCAGAATATGATAGAGCATACCAGAGTAAGCCACTGGCATCATTAATATAAAACAGTGTGGAAAAAAAAAAGAGGATCTACCAATGATCTAAATAAAGTGATGAGTTGTTCACTGGGGAATCAGCTTCAGCAGCTTAAGACACCGTTCTGGCTCCTGCCTGAGAATACCAGGAGCAGACACTGGAATGGGCTGTATGAGTGGTCCTCACTTTCTTCTCTACAAACTCAGCGCCCAGCTTACCCTGCCAGAGCAGGCAGGCTGCCTCCAAAAAAAACGGAGGAGGACAGTAAAAGCGAACCACGTGGGGCAAAGAAAGAAATCTTGATTCTGCATTAAATATCTGACCACAGTCTGACTCTAAACAGGAACCAAAACGCGAGAGACGGTCTCACAGTAGTTTTCTGCTACCTCCACATTTCAAGGTGATGGGTAAAATTCTGCTGGAGGTTGAGTCAGTAGAAGTTTTGCCACAGACATCAGCGGGGCCAGGATTCTAGTCTTCATCTCTAATAGAAACTTACCCCCTGAGCAAAGCAGGCATTTTGTTATAATAAGTAATGTTACTAGACTCTGTGCCTCACTCCATTATCTTCCTATCAGTATTAACACTCATTCTAGGAACACTTAGAGAATAGATATCAGGCTTGGAGTTAGGCTTTCTACTGACACACAGAACTTCTGGTCCCTTCTCCAAGTTGTTTCATCAGATATTAATATTAATTTTATTTAGATTTTTCGATCGTTTATATAGTTTCTTAATGTCTCCCTCTTGACTATTATTTCTGAGCAAATGCACAAAGCCAAGGAAAGAATATGTGGCTTTTCAGCGCTTTTTTCCCAGTCTTTAGTGGAAATCTGTTACTTCAGAAGTGTCTGATAAAATATTTTTACTTACTACTTTTTTTTTTTTTTTTCAATTTGATAATACTCCTTTTACATTTGGAATCTTTTCCACTAATTGTTGCAGAATCTCCACACACAAAGGCAGAGCTGATGCAGTTGAGAGTCTCCCCGCTGTTAAACTTAGCCCAAGTATCACTTAGAATTCAAAACTGGTCTATTGCTATTTTGGCTGCAGCTTTTAAGAAATTCTACTTTCATTTTCCCCTTCTTTATTTTGAAGATTAGAAACTTGAGGGGAGGAACACAGTTCGGATCCAAACCAGCACTGTCAAGATTTCAGCTTGTACTTAATCTTCCATAGACTTCCAGAGAGCTTTCCCTTCTGTGAGAAATGTATGTATTGCAAAGAGATAAGACAGATGCAGTTGGGCCAAATCCTGTTGAGGTCCATTTTGTCTCTAGTTGGTCTACTCCCATGAGCAAGGGGAAAAAAAAAAAGATTTTGACTCATGCATATGTAAATCTATACCACTTACAAATTGCGTAAGTGCAATATTTTTAACTCCTGCAGAAATAAAACTTGCTCACACGGCTTACGTGTGGACCATAGAGGAACACAGTTGTCACAGTTCTGCCTAATCCAAATACATCATTTGTAGCAACATGACACTTAACAAAATTATGCACAAAAAGTTAATTGTTGCTTTGGCTTTTTCTTCCTTCTTATCTACAAGCACTGAATTTTGGTGTGTCTGGATTAGGGAGGTCAAAAAGACTAAGCTCGGGTAATATGTTATTTCCTTTTACTCTGAAGCTGAGGTTTCCAGCTACCAGGATTGCTTGTGGGAGTGATTTGCAGATTCATGGAGCATACTCTGAAGATGTGCTTTCTCCTGTGCTCACAAGCCTCGTTCTTCTGGTTTATAGGTCCTTTGTTTTACTGAAATGTGGCTGTGAGAAGTCACTAACTGGGTGTACGAGCCAGTGCCCCAGCAAGTAGAAGCTGTCCTATTAAGGGATGAGGATGGACAGGGATGAAAACAAATCTTTAGAGTTGAACTTTATATTTAACATGCTATCAAACAGGGTGGTTGCAACAGAGAGACTGGTGTAGTCTCTTTAATGACAAAACCTGAGAAGCAGAGATTATAATATTCATCTTCTGTGTGGGTAGGCAGGGGCATACAAAGGTTAAATCACTTGCACAAGTCACATGTTAAGTCAGCGTTAAAACCAAGAATAGAAACCTAAAGTCATGCCTCTCAGTCCAAGGTTTCTAATGATTAAACTATATCCTCTCCTTTGGCCTGGTCTATAGCACATAACACAGTACAAAGTATACCTCCATGACATTTTGCACATAGGTATCTTAAAATATTTTTGCAAGTCAAACCCAATCATTGCACAGACATGTAACCGCTGACGTTGTATATTCATCTGAAGGTGAAGTAGGAACAGGTATACCCAATAGGTAAAATTCACTAAATTCCAAAATCTAGAAGTTGAGCTACTGGAATACAGTGTTTCCAAATCATTCTAATTGAAAAGTGGAAGCTGACAGGAAACCAGTAGAACAAGAACCTCAAGGGAATGACTAGAAGCAGGCAGTTAACTTGCAGGTCTGCGAGTTAAGCGGGCTGAAGCTGATGCATCACCTTTAAGGTAAACAACATAATTTTGTACATGATGAGAGAAGTAATTAGCAGCCGAGGTAATGCCCTCAGTACAGGAAGAATGGATTGTGAAAACCTCAGGCAAGTGAGAGTTTAGCAGCCACAGATCAAATCTCAGTTGAAGTATATACACGTGCCTATCTGGCAGCTCATCAAGCAACATTACACTGGCTAATCTAAATGAACTTCAATATTAAATTGTGTTTGTGCAGGCAGAAATCATGTAGTGAAAGAAAGGTGCTGTGACAAGACTCGTAGAAGAGTTCAAAAGAATCTGATTACAGATTTTCTGATTGCAGAGTGCGCCCTGATAACTGGTTGCTAAAAGTGCAGTAGTAGTACCAGTTTATCGGGGAAGTACAACAAAAATCAATTCCTTTTTTTCAGTAACAACCTAGTGCCAAAATGACTTTAAAAAAAATAAAGCACCTTCAACTCTGGATCTTTAGGAGTCAGAAAAAGATTAAACTTAAAAAAAAAAAAAAGATGATCAGCTGTTGAAATTGCTCTGAGCAGCTTGTGATAACACTTCTGGAAAGAGCAGAAACCTTGGAAGTGAATTCCCATGTGGCCCTTTTGGGTTCCACTCACTACATTATGGAATCGCCCTCAGAGTTGCTTCTATTTGTGGTCTGTCCTGGGACAGTCTCTTCCAAACGTGATGACTCACAGTTCATTGAGTTTAAAGCAGTTTCCAGACCATGAAACTGAGGTCTGCCACAAGGGCCAAGAGATCATACACCCTCCATGGCAGGAAACAGACCCAGGATACCCTCAACAGGTATAACTCCCTCTCAGTTTACCAGTTTATCAGTTTCTACCCTTGATATCCCTCTTAGGGGATGTGTCAATCATTATTTTGACAAAGGGCAAATTTTCTCCCTAAATAGCTAGAGATCCACTGATTTCAGATGCAATTGTTGTGAAAACTACTTCAAATATAAGTAACTTTAGCTCAATAGCACACAAGTGTAAGGCAACAAGGGTGTAAAAAAGCCATCAATTCTAAATAAAGAAAATTCTAGTCAAACTAATAGGCTAGTTGTTTACTTCAGCTATTTTACTTTACCAGTTATATGTTTTAGAAATTAAGTTATTCAGTGTTTAGGAAATGATTGAGAAAAGTAAACATTTTTATCTTGTGGCAATATTGATTGCTGAGCTTTTCTATAAGTTTCACTGCATAAGTAAGCACAAAAAAAAACAGTTTAGAAAGTTTTAATCAGCATAAATGTAATAAAAGCTGCCTCATGTACTTCCATTTCACCATTCTACATATAGAATACATATATATGCTATATATGGAGAGAGGTTCAACACTACCAAACAGGCCTTGGAACAAGAGGCTCAGAACATCCAGGACAAAAGGACTTTTAAACAATAGGGGAAGCTGAGTCCTTCTCTAACCTCCCTCCAGCTCTCACCCCAAAAAAGGGTAGGAGGGGTGTTGGGATAAGCAGGGGAGTTTATCCCACATATCAACGGGCCACATAACCTTCCAGCCCCAGCTGTCTGTCTGTGTATCTGCCTGGCATTAGTACATAGCAAAACCAATGCAGCCCACACTGTTATGCTTCCACTTTGCTGTGAGCTTATCAGAAATACACACCCAGTAAAAAATTCACAAACATCAGAAAAAGCCGCAGTACCCTTATCATAAGGTAGAGAATTCTTATCTGTTTTGCAAATAAGAGATTGAGACATAATAGCAAAGAGATACAAATGAAAACTGCCCCTGGGAAAGCGAAGGGACTCAATCTCATGATTCAGCCCTAACATATTACAATAGCGTAATCCTTCAGCGCGGTTTGAAACACACACAATACAAAAGGTCAACTGTCCTTAACACCGCTTTTGCACACTGGATGTGTCTAACCCCACATTTCTGCTTCAGACTCCAGGAGAGCAATGAAAGCTACGGGAGGTAGCAGAGTCTTTGCACACAAAGATGTTCAGAGGCAGAACCTCAAGCAGCCGCACAGTACACTTTCAGTGCACGTAATGCAAGCACTCGGGGTGTAAACTGTCCTTGAGTCATTTCATACCATTTAGAAGAGCAGTTCTGAAGTTACTGGGTTGTTGTTTTTCTTAAATGAACAAAGGAGTTTATTGCTATTGAGAAGTTACAACTTCTTTGCTATTGCTCAAAGCAGAGACAGCCACAGATATATTTAACTAAGCACACAGTGAAGAATGAAGAAAACTTGGAAATCAAATCATTACTCTTGTAATTTCACACACTAGCTCTTGTGAACTTTGCTTCACTAAGCAAAAAAACCTGCAGCAAACAAAATAGTCTCTGACCTTCCAGAACAACATTTAAAAAGAAAAAAAAATCTGATCTGCTTATGTGGGCAGATTTTGGCACAGGGTAAACATCTATGTTTGCTCCTCAAATTGCACAAGTCAGAAAAGAATCTCTCTCTCTTTTATCCAGGCCATGCCTTTAAACCATCGCACATTTATGTTTCTTTGACAATCTGAGACAGGTTACTTTCTTCACATGGAAGTGCGAATACTGGGGCAAAGTAAATGTGCCAACTGCCTGTAATCTGGTATCTAAAGGAGGAACGGGCACATCCTGCGGCGAGCACACGTATCCCTGCATCGCTGCCAAAACCACAGTTCCAGCCTACTCGGCTTCTCAAATATTCAGCCAACCATATCAGCATCTTTGCCCTCGGCCAAAGCTAAAGGTGAGCCCACAGTGTCTCAGATCTCTTCTGGAAAAGAGCCCAGCTGCTTAAGGGAGCCAGGCAGAGTCTTCAGCCACCGCACAAGGGGAAAAAAGAGTTACGGAAGAGAAGTTCAGGAAAGCCTGAAAGAACGCCAGCCCCGTAGCAGACAGCCCTGCGCCAGAGTACAGCTTGTCCTGGCACTCTGGTGCAGTGCTTTGGATCAATAACATCTGTAATAAAGCACATATTGACTGATAAGCCGGACGGATGCACAGAAGAGCAAAGGGATTTTTCTTCTCCCAACATGCTGGCGCTGGAGCCCAGAGCAATGATTTTGTTCTATCTTTACATGTTGATCTTTAATTCAAAGAGCTGTTCCTATGGATTCTTTGGGGTTCCCCCACCTTTTTAAGGAAATTGAACATCTTTCATGACTGCCTTAATAAAGTTCGGCAAGTATTGTGCACTCAGTAGTGCCTGACACATGCCTCAGACATCCTAGTTAGCTTGTTTGCAGGAGTTTGATTTCAGTGAAGGAAATCAGCGACAGCAAAAAGGTCCCAAACCTCGGACAACGTAATGAGAGACCAAGTTCACCGATTGCTTAAGCCCTGTCATTTCACGTGAACAAACCAAATAAATCTTGAAAATGTGTACATCTGTTCCATACTGCCCTTGGTGAGGGAGCCCCATTACCTAAGTAAGCTGGGTACCCTTCAGCATATAATCAACATCCGCTGGTTAAATGTTTTAAGTACTTTTAAAATCACCAAAGATACACTAATACCCTGAAGTCTATATTTTTCCATGAAAAAATAGTCCAGAAAATCAAGCTGCAATAAACACAATACACACACGCACTCTTTGTTTTCGTGAGTATCTCAAAGTCAGGAGATCTGACTCACCTGTCAGATGCTCACCTATGGGAAGAAGACACTGATACTTGTCTTATTTTAAAAATTCCTTCCACATACCTACAGTGTGTAAGCAGCCATTGAAACCAAAAGCACGAGTTGAAATTCTCTTTTCACTGGGAATGAGTATTTATGCCACTAATTTCCGTGTAGCTAGGATTTTTCCTGAGCCTACGTTTTATAAGTACAGAGAATTCTATATAGCCATTGCCATTCAAACTATATGATATTTTTTAATAAACTGATGCATCAAACACAACATGTTGTACTCTGATTGAAGACCACCATCTCAACCTGAATGTCAAAAAAGGAAATAGTTGACGGGTTTAAAAGCTGCATGCCATTTCCAGCATACGCACCAAAAGGAATCATACTTCACAAGGTGTTTGCTCCCCCAATCCTGTTTACACATCATAGCATAAAAATACACACATTTAACCCAGGTCAGGGTTAAAAATTTAGGCCAGGTCTGAGAGCATTAAGCACAAGTGAAGCCAAAACTGCGTTAGGTTACTGCGACTAGGTTCAAAGGGCTTTGATGTCCAAGGCGAAAAGTGTCATTCAGCAAATTCTTGCTCATTTGTCCAGCTCCAGAATAGTCTCAACTTACTTAGTACCTCCCTGCATGATTGCAACATTCCTTGAAGTTCTGCAGCTCTTATTTTTTTGGCATGATCTGAACTGCTTCAGTTTGCATAACGAGGTCATGGCTTCAGTCTCAGCCCAATGAAGCGAGATGAGACGGGCTAGGGCTACCTATTGGTTAGATGCTTCCACTTTCTCTGCGCTGAATTTCGCAACACCGTGCTGGAGAGCCAAAGGGCCTGCTGGTTCTCATCCCCCTTCATGACTTGTATGTACTCTGTTGCACAATGCCTCAACTTTAATAAAAGAGATGAGGAACACACATCTCTGCCAAACTTTTGGGCTAAATCATTATATCTCATATCTTTGTACTTACTAATTTTGTTCTGACTATACTGCTTTTACTGCTTTAAAAAACTGCAGGAAAAAACTTTAATGCTTGATTTTTTTTTTTTTTAAACAACGCTAATATTTTATGTCTGAGAATCTGCTACAGACATAGGACACCAACTAAAATATCTTAACTTTTTTGCATTTTTAACCTCTATTAATAATACTAGCACATTCAGCTCACACTTCCCTATAGAGAAATTATTTTGTTCCACATACAGGAAAAACTCCTGTATATGTAGGCCACAGCTTGCAAAATTAACAAATAATACATTTTCTAAGAGATGAAGTCCTTAAGTATGTTACACTGCTTGACAGTGACAACAAACCACATGAATTTCCTCAAGAAAAAAAACTTTTGCAAGAAATAAATATAGTTGCAATTTTTTTTTCCCCTTGCACTAAGGTTACGTCACTGTTATCTCTTGGGTACAGATGACACTAATAACCATGTGCCTGAACTCCAGCTAAATTATCAGTTTCCTTTAAATAGTTTGAGGGAAGAAAAACAGCAAGAATGCTGTATAGGAAAGTAAGAAGGCTTGGTCTTGAGCCTAATTTAAAAAATTCTTTCAGTTTAGCCTCTGAATTTTGTTCTACAGGTTTTTCACATACAAAAATTTATCATTTGTGCATGCAGGCTCAGTAGCTGCATATGTAGCTTCCCAAACAGCACACAATGTGGGCACAGGACCTGCGAACACTCAAGCTTTCCCTAGACAAGTTCCAGCTAGTCAGCCCAAGCATTTTAAATGATCTCCACCCTTCAGGAGACCACTCTTCCCCTTTGTTGAAGGTACTTATTTTAACCCTGAAGTCACTGGTCCTCCTGAGTAGCATTATGTTTTCTAATGACATTACACAGAAACATGCATATACACCCAAATGTTTGTAAGTCAAGTTCTGAAGAGGACACCTTAATTCTTTGGCTCCCATAAAATACGTCCCACTTAAAAAATTGTCTTGTATAGTTGCTGTAAATTTCAGGTTGTAGAATTTGAATTCAGCACCCCGAATTAACTGCTGATACTTCCGCCAAATCCTCCAGGTCGCTACAAATACCCTCCTAGACTAAAAGAGTATCTATTCATAACACAGTGTCCTGTCCATCAGGATTCAGCTAAACATTCAGGTCCTGTTCAGGATCAGAAATTCACAGCCAAATACAGGTAGTACCAAGAGCAGCTACTATTTCCGCAGCCGAATGTAATGACTTCATTTTAATAGGTAAACATGATGAGCTCCACAAACGACTGCTGAGGCATTAGAGATCATTAGTCCCACCGAGAAAGCACTAACATCCTGCAGTATCAAATTGTTTATCACTAATTTACAGAGAGTGAATCCACAAATACATTTCTATCACTTTGTAGTTGCTTAATTAATTACATATATTAAGCAAATTAAACTGAAGGATGCAGTGAGTACTCCCAGGGCAACCAATAGCTATGTCACCAGCAATTTGCTTCTTTTCTATTCAGAGAAGTCCTCCCAATTTCCTTTTTCTTTTAATAGCAAAGATGATCATAAAAGGATGAAAGCTGTGCTCGTGTTAGCACAGCAGAAAATATAGAGGGACTTTTATTGCATTGAGATTAGTGAGATAACTCCAAGAGAAGAACTTCACAAACATGTGCACGAGTGAGCAAGCAACCCAAACTTTGGGGAATCTTGAGATCACAATCAGAACAACCCAGTGCGGCTTTTTATTATGATAAGACCAGAAGAAACCCACAGATAGCGATAAAGCACATAGGTTTCTGCAAATTCATTCTGAACTTCATATGTGGAGCCTTCTAGAAAAAGTATAATTTATAAAAACTAACTCTAAATAGTTTAGTCATTTTAATATATCAGATTAACATTAATGACTATAATATTTACTGATCTGTTTTCTTTATATAAAATGTTGTTAGAGGCAATTGTGAGCTCAAAGTTAATAACTTTTTGGATAAAGCTGTTCTGCTAATTAATTTTCCTCTTGTATAAATTAATGCAAAAGAAAAATCAACAATCATGTCTCAAGTGGTTAAAAGAATAGAATGTTATTTTGCTTGAAAACAAAGCAAAACCAACAACAACAACAACAAATTTTGTCCAGCATTTCAATATTATAGAGGGTGCTATGAAAGAAATTAACTGGTATTTTCTGATAGTAGTTTCTGATATTTGTGAAGCTCTATTTGGATTTTGAGAAAGAAGATTATTGCCATTCATTTTTCCTGTACTGTAAGAGTACTGGACATTTGAGCATCATGTCTTCCTCCCTTGCACAAAAAAACCCAAAACACTTACTCCTAACACCCCCCACTGCCCCCAAACCAAACCAAAAAATAACCAAAAAACCCCCACCCAAACCAGAAGGGTTTTTTTAATTAAAGGGCAATTCCACAGCTATTTTGTGGTAAATGATAAACAACAAACTGTCCCTTAGTGGATGTGCAGAACATACGATCCAGAGTTTGGAATGGCCTCATTTCCTGAAACTTTACCCCTTTTTTCATCTATGTAAGAACTTCTGACTGATGCATTTCCTAAGGGAGAAGCAACGTAGTTCTTCACTGGTTTAGGTGCCAGACTTAGGAATGACTAATTCATCTGTTCTAGTGTTACAGTAGCAGTTCTAAAAGTAAAAAGGCATAAAATTGAGGGTTAATGCCTCTCCCCATCTTTTTTTACCCCACTTTTGGGACGTAATTTTTAGAATCTTCTTGGAATACTTGGAAATGTTAAATTTGCCCCATGATACAAGGTCAAAGCAATTATTCCATACTTCTTGATACCAGCCTTCATACTTTGAATTAAAGATCAAATGGCTCAAACAACTTAAATTTTATGCAACTGAAAGGAAAATGGAACAGAAGTCGATAAGCAGAACACTTGATGTCTTTCACTCCAGGTCCTCCATACCCTTTTAGTGGTTTTACTTTAATGTCCAAATCTGTGCCATGATTACACTAAAACTTTCTTGAATGAACAAAAAGTCCTCTGATAAACAGCAAAAACAGTAGAGGAACTAGGGAATTTCATTGTTACAGACCACAGCAATAACATTTTCAGGAGAAAATTGCTCATTAGCAATACCAAGCTCCAACTGTCTAAGAAAACAATCTGCCATTTAGTTTCTTACTTCAAAGCAGGAGCCGGCTATACAAATTTTCCTGGAAAATGCACTAGCTTGAACCCAAAATCTGAGGAGCAATCTCTTCCTACAAATAGGTAACTAAAGCATAACAGCATTTTAGTAATGTATTTATAACCTACAGGGTCAAAGCAAATAGCGCTTTTCAAAGTATCTCTTCACCAGAAATCACAGGCTATATCTGCCTGCCAAAACACAAATTATATGTTCCCTCAAAGGTTTCTCTGCTTCTGTCAATACAGTTTCCTCATCAAAATTCCTCCATTAATTGAGGAGAACCTGTCTTGTGCCTATTATTTCATTTTAATGCTTCTTATTTCCTCTTCTCCTGTTCCTCGTGGATATTCTTTATGTTGTTTCCATCCTGGCAGCTGTTACTCCCAGCAGCTGCAACAGCAGCAAGAGACAGGAGTCACTTGGACCCTGTTGGCCACGCAAAGGCATCACACTGGTGGTCCCCCAGTTACTAAGCACAGCATAGTTAGTTGAGCAAGAGCACCCTCTTTCTGAAGCAATTTTTGTGCCAGGAAGCCTTGCTGCTTTTCACAGTGGGCAAGTATCCTGTGACTGAATGAGATTTGGACTTCTCCAGCCAGCTCGGTGTTATAAACACGTCACAGTCTGAAAACAGCTGTCTAGACATTCATCAAGCTGTTGGGTTTCAGCCCTCCATATTTAGTCTTCATGTGTGTAGGCTTGCTTGGATTGAAGAGGCTTAAGTATTCTCTCTTTCTTAGGCATCTTTGGTTCATTTCCAGAGCACTCACTAGCTCTCTTTCATGAGACTTCCTAGTCCAACTGCTGTTCTGAATCAACTAACCTTCCTCAAAACAGGCCTTTTTCTGCATCTGTGCCTCAGAACGCTCCAATTTTCAGCTCATTTCTTCAGGAGGCACATGGCCACTGAAGCAACCTGATCTTTAACTCTGCGTGCAACATAATACCTGCAAATCTCCATTTTAGGAAGCACAAGCCGTTTGTAGATTTACCTTTTAAAAATGTCTTACATACTAAATACACCCATGTACATACCTACCTGATTCTCTAAATAGTCTAAAAGGTGTCCAAGACTAAAATTAACGTCCTCTAAGAAGTATACAGTTATCCCCGTTCCACACAGAGCTGCTTCTCTGAAACAAAAGGCCCACCAACCGTTAGCTTTTCCTCACTTCTCAGTTAGTTGTCTTGTTTTCTCCATTCCATTTCCTCCATTCTCCAAATACGGCTAGCAAAAAAACCCTGTAAATCCAGATTTCCTTTCATGGTATTACACAGATAAGATTTAAAGTTCCTTTCAAGTAATGGCTCACCTGGCAGAATGGTTAGGATTATTTTCTGATCACCACTTCTAGCATGTTCATTAAATTGTACTCCTAATTCAAATGTCACTGAGTTGTAATAGTCCAACCTAATACCTAGCAGTCAGTGCAAAGACAGTCAAGTCTTTTCTTCTTCCACTCCCAGGAATCATTTCTGTAGGGAAGGCCATACACTCAGCTCAATTAACAAAGCTACACAGGAAAAAAGCAGTCACATAAGACTTTTGAAACACTTCACAGAAATCATGCAGATGTGGCCTTATCCATTTTATCATAAAAATGACATTTCTCCGAGTGCATTTTGTCAATTATTTTATACCTTGTATATACCTTTTATACCTTGTAATAATTAAAGAGAATTTGGAAACTAAATGGAATTTACCAATTTATCAGTAAATAATGAGGTTTATACTTTAGGACTACCTCCATAGTAAAAGCAATCTGCAGAATCAGACAGAAAGCAGCAGGAATAATTTTTGTTTAATTTGATTTGCTTTACTAACAAACATTCAGAGAAAAATCACAATGGCAATTGTTTTTTCAAAAACATCCATGCCATGGTTTGAGCTGTGGCAGGAGTTATGCTATCTGTATTTTTGCAGTTTAGAAGGAAAGCCACCATGTAAAAGCCAACAGCACAAGATTTTAAACAGGAAGGCTTTTCTGCAGAGTTCTGTGATGCCAATGAGTGAAATTCAGGTTTACAAGTATAGTTCAGTTAAAGTCACCATCATTAAGAAATAGCTCTCCTGCACTGCAGAAATGTGATCTCTCAAATCAGCTTAGACTCCTTTGCATTTATTTTAGTGATGAAAATAAGATCTACTACTCTTTTAACTCAGCAAAGAAGATCTATGAAAGAACTGAATTCTGTTTCACTCTGGTAACCATCAATAGAATTCCCTACTAAACTTCTGTCACAGACATTGGATAACATCAGGATTAAACAGATCCTAAATATTAAGCATCATCTTTAAAGAATAGGACACCAAATTACTGTGCTGACAACTTGTATTTGTCTGCAGGCTTTACTAATGATAGTAAGGTCTAAACTGAGCTTGTAGGCTGTTATTTATTAAAATGCTATTCTGTTGAAAACAGCACCAAAATGCTAATATTTAAGCCTATTTTTAGGACTCCCACCTCATTTTAAATACTTTTTTTGGAGGTTGGTGAAAGTACAGCATAATTGTGGCTACGCTTTCATTAGCAAGTTGTACAGCACAATAAGAGCAAGTCTGAAGAGCAAAACAGGTGTTGTTGGAAACCAAAACCCTGTGCTACAGCTGTTTGTGGAGGGAAGCAGAAATGCATTATAGTAGCTCTACCCCAGTCTCCTGCACTGAATGACCTGTAGCCTGCTTTTTGTTTTAGTTGAACCTAAGAGGAACTAATTTTGTGTTCTTTAAGACAATTTGACAACACAAAACAATGTGAGGCAAGGAAGGAGGATGGAAAGATTCATGTCACCAGGACATCCCCTCTCTGAACTAACACATTAACATATATGCACCCTATGATGATCAGCAGAAATACTTGAGGCAGATATCATTTCGTATGGAAGAAAAGGATAGAGAAATAGCATGTTTTCCATGAGAGTTCTATTCTTAAAAGCTTCCCCTGATTTAATAACCTAGTACCTTTTCAAGAACATTACAAAGCCTGCTGACTTTGGAGTAACCATTTAGGAAGGGCAAAAAGGTTACAGCCAAGATGTTTGTTTAGTATTAAAGTACCTGAAGGAAACCTATAGGACTGTGGCAGGAAAAGTAAAATTAGAAGAAAAAGTTGCACTGCTCAGACATTTTTTTCTTTGAAAGAAAAGCAATTGTCTGTAGCAATATGGACACAGATGTTTTCAGATAGAGTAATAAAATACAGATGCTGGAGACTAAATGAACTTCATATCTGTATATGGGTCTAGATTGTCTCAAGAAGAACAAGAATCAGATTCTGCTGATCATTTCACGTGTGCACCATCACTAACGCACCAAGGGGTTCTCCAAGTTGTAAACTCATTCATCATTACGTGTAAAAATGGGATATCTGGTAAGCCTGACCATTCAACGTTCATCCCCGCTAAACTTAAAGGATATAACAAGTCAGTGTAATTAAACAGGAATTCTGACATACTGAGCCATTGCCATTTTTTCCTCTGTAAATTGAACCCAGACCCATGGCCCAGGAGTTCAGATTTCTGTGGTTTTAGGCTGAGTTCTGCAACGCACAGAGGTATGACTTTGGCTTAGCTTTGTGGTAAAATTATTGTTGAGCTGTGAGAGAATATGCAAGCTAAAACAATGCAAGATGAGGAGTGGTAAAAGAAGTAAAAAGGCAGACTAAAGTAAATTTTTGAGTTGGAAGCAGTAAATCAAGGACTCGAGAGACGAATACTGCCATGAAAAGGTCTAAAACCCCAGAGAAGTAATAGTCAAAAGTCAGCAAGATCATGGAACAGTTTGCTCCAAGAAGCAGCAGAAGCCAATGCTTCTCCACCTGACTGACCAGCAGAGACTCATAAGATGTTTGCATTAGGAGTGGTGCCTGCATTTCAGGTTAGCCTGATAGAATGTTGTTCTTCTCAATGTGCTAACCAATAAATAATTACTGGCTACACATTCATTGTATACTTGCAATCTCTATGCATAGGAAGGATATTGATACTATCAATTTTGATACCTATTTTGATACCAATAGGCATTGCTACTTATTGATTTCTAAACCATGATATTGACAGGCATTGATACCTACAGACATCATTACCTTTTGATATCAATAGGCATCAATACCTACCAATATCACCATCTTTCAATACTGATAAGCATCAGTACCTATTATTTTTAATACTGATTTCAATATCTATCAAAAAGTATTGATGCCTACTGATAAGTATAGTTATTGGTACCTCTTGATTTTGAAACCAAATTTCAATATTGGTAGGCATCAAAACCTATTTCAGTACCAATTTTGATAATAAGATGCATCAAAAGAGTATGGTACCTATCGGAAGGAATCGATACGTATTAATATCAATGTCCATCAATACCAATCTCAATATCAGTAGGCATCAATACCTTCCAGTATCAACAGGCATCTATAACTATCAATTTCAATATTCATTTTTATATCATTAGACATTGATACTTACTGATATCAATAGGTAGGCATTGATGCCTATCATTTTCTATACTGATTTTACATCAATAGGCATTGATAGGCATCAATATCTATCATTTTTAATAGCTACTGATTTCAATAGTCACCTATACCTATTGATTTTTATATCAATAAGCATTTATACCTATTGATATTTATACCTTTCAGTAGCAATAGTCCTTTATACCTGTCATTTTTAATACCTATTGATAGCTAGACATTGATAGACTGGTGTAGATAAGCATTGATAAATATCAATATTGATACTTTTTGATAGATACTTATAGTAGTCATCAGTAGACATCAATACCAATTGACAGGCATAGATAACTATGAATTTTGATACCAATTTATTTTTATACCTGGCAATATAAATGAATTTCAATACCTGGGTCTATTAAGAGGCATCAGTTCATATGGATGCTTACATTCTCCCCAAAGAACCATATGAACTTTAGGTATGTAGGTTATAGGTGATATTATTTGGTATGGAGCTTGTTCACTTCTACTATATATCCCGGAGCAAAATATTGAAAGCAGAGCATATTATCC
The DNA here is from genome assembly GCA_026413425.1 of Tringa solitaria. Lineage (NCBI taxonomy): Eukaryota > Metazoa > Chordata > Aves > Charadriiformes > Scolopacidae > Tringa > Tringa solitaria. The sequence continues at coordinate 9,024,153 of JAOXJM010000033.1, read as the reverse complement.
TATAAGATATTTTATACTCACTATCAGGTGTATAAAATCCTGCATTGCAAGGGTCAGTGAGCACGTGCAAAGTCACAGGCACAGATGCAGGGGTCGTTTGTTAATAACTGGTTCTTGATAGTTAGACAGAGGACAGAAATATAACAGTCTTGTTATTTCATTATTTCCAGGAATTCTGAGTACTTACATATTGCTCAAATTCATTTGGTTTTTTTGGAATTCAGTTCTCTTTAAAACAGGTAAGTTTCCCTTAACATCTCTCCGGATAGCTCAGTTTCATCCTCTAGAGGTGCAATTCCTTCTTTCAGGTTTTGTATCATTATTACTTCTATTTAGATTTCTCTCTACAGTACTGGGTCCTCTGACATGCCCACAGTTTTATTTCTGAAGGCTGACAACACAGCCAGCCATATCAGCTTTTTTTACTTTCAGCTGCAAACATCATTTCTCAGTCCCACACACACACCTCCAAACCCAGCAGGGCGAGACAGACATGCTCCCACAGAGCTGCCTGAGAAGCTACAGTGCCACATGGAAAGACAGTTGGATTTACTGGCATTGTTTCTCATTTTCAATATTTTGTCAACTCTAGATTTTGGGTTTAAATTTGCTTATGTGACTAGAAGAAAACCGATAGCTACAAAAGCTATCGCTTGCTCGTGTTATCCTAACACGGATCAGCGTTGCAACCAGAGTATCAGCATGTGTGGTGTCACTGGCACCTCCTGAAGAGGCAAGTTTTCAAAGTTCACCTCTTGCCTGCTGGAGAAGGCTAGGGTCCCCAGGCTAATGCTTCTTGGGGGTGGTAAATGTCACCATGGTATCGCATTACCACAACTAGTTTAAAGAAGTCTGACATTTAAAAGATACCAACTTAGGAATCGCCTCCCAGCTACACCACTGATGAAATAGCAAGGAAAAACCACTATCTAGCAATTCAGACAACCTTCCTTCAGCACTTTGTGTTTTTTTCAAGGGCATTTCCCATGCAAATTGTGACCCTGCCCAAATCCATTACTTTAAAAACATTTACAAGATCCCAACCTTAAGGAGCACAGCTGATGGCCAATACTGAATCAAGTACGTCAGGATGGATGTAATACACGATGGCAACACTTGCCACAACAAACCTGAGAATGAAAAATAAGACTGGTCTCCACCCTTAAGTAATGTATATCAATATAAATGGTATCTCAACATCTGTGCAGTTGCTTAATGAAAAAACCAGTCACAAAGCGTGATGGAGGTTTCTAATAAAAACTGGCATAGTTTTCACAAGTTATAATAGATCCCTTCCTGAGTAATTCAGCTACAGAAACAGGGCGATGCACTTTGCAAACAAAATGAGTTAAAGGCCTGAGGACAAGCATCTTAGCTTTTACGTTATTTCCCATCAGGAAGTAGCTTGGCCCAAAGCGCGAGGTTTAGCAGATCTGTGAGGCTGGTGCTGAAACACCTCGTATCTCCCTTGTACTCGGTTTAGGAGCGTTATATTGGATCAAAGCCTGGCCCATGGCCAAGACATCTTAAAAAAGCTGTTCAAAACTGTCTGAAAGGAAGTTATCCTCCAGAACTTCACAACATAAACTAAAGGGCTCTCCAAGAAGCACTGCGCTGTCTTCTCATTCCTTACAAATATTTCAGTACCATATTACATCACTTAGGAATGGAGCGAGGCACAAAGAAGAGAGAGGATCATTTGCAGCGTTTGGGTGCCCATTTACACCATGGGACGTGCTGCAGACCCTTTGTGACACTGGACTCTTGTGCTGGATCTGTCTGGGGTGAACTTTCTTCATCGCAGCACGTATAGTGCCATGCTTCAGATTTGCAACTAAAGCAGTGTTGATAACACAGCAATGTTTTGGCTATGGCTGAAGAGTGCTTGCACAGTATCAAGGCCACCTTTTTTTCCCACACTCTGCACTCTGCTCCACCCTCCTGCAAAGTAGGCTGGGGGTAGGCAAGAAATTGGGAGGGGGCACAGCCAGGACAGGTGACGCTAACAGTCCAGATGGATATCCCGTGCCATATAACGTTCAGCAATAAAAACTGGGAAGCTTTGTCTTCCAAGGTCGGCATTGCTCAGAAGCTAGCTGGGCATCGGTGCAGTGATGGGAAGAGGTGAGGGATTGCGTTCGCATCACTTGTGGGTTTTGTCCCTCCTTTTCCGTCATTTATGAGGCTGTCTTTATCCTGACCCATGATTTTTTATTTTTTTTTTTCTTTTGATTGTTCTATTCTCTCCCTTGTCCCACTGAGGGAGGAAACAAGTGAGCTGCTGTGTGGGTGCTTAGCTGCTGGCTGGAGTAAACCCACAACAGTCATAAAGCCATACCCCTCTACCATCAAGCTATTAAGAGAAAGGGCAGGTGAAGGAAAGCTTGATAAGAGCTGTTAAAGCAGCAGCCTAAGCACAGCAGAGAGAAAGTTAATAACAGTTAGGGAATCAGATGGCAGAGCCAACTTGGGTGGGAGGGATAACACCCTCTCAGCAAGAAAACCTTTCCTTCTCCCCTTTTATTGAGACATGAACTTCTGTCCCATCCTGCAGCCCCATTTTTGTAGCCTCTGCTATAGTGGAAGGAGGTAGAAAATCTCCTGTAATGGATAAGCGATCTCGGGACCGCAGGGGCCTCTTACCAGCATTTCCTGGGAATCTACTCAATTCCCTGCAGACTGGTGTGCTAGGGGGCTGTAAAGAATACTGCGGGCTGCCCTCTCTGGCATTCCTGCTGATGCACAAGTCTGCCTGCATCTCCATCCCTCGCTGGTAACAGGATGGTACTACATGAACTCAACATCCTGTTTGGAGTAATGGCATGACAGCACACAGTAGTCAACAATAACCCTTTCTCTCTTTCCCACCCCTAGAGACATAACTGATCCTGTCTGCAAGCTGTTTGCTGAAGCCAGGAACAACACAGCTCCAGGCCTCCTAAAATGAGAGGGACGACTCTGTGCTGCACCACATTTCCGTGGAGGGACTCGCACGACTACAGAAAATCACAGCAGCAGGATTGCATCCTGAGGATGGGTGACACGGCAACTTCTGCTTGTTGAGACCTGCAGGGGAGAAGGGGGTTACTGCAATCAGCCAGCACCTCAGCTGGTAGCTGCTTTGTATTTCAGATAAACAGAAACCTCCAAAAGGTAATTACTCTTGTATTTGCGGGTCAGGGACAGGCTTCACAAAGTTCCTGCCTTGTGAGCAGGCTAATCCATGGCAGGATTGTGTGAGAAAGGGGCTGCACTGCAGGTTCTCAGCACGAAGCCTAGGAGAGCTGCGCTTTTGCAGCACGCGTTAAACACACCTCCCCGATACTGGGGCTGAGCTGGACACTCACAGAGGTAATTTCTGAGATACCTGTTCCATGGAGGAATTTTTCCACAGCTGATGGCTCCAGAGGAAGTGTTTTAAAGGTACAATGGCCTCAGTCAGCCCAGTGGTGGGCACAGTTTCACTGTGGCTCTGAGCTCAATGCTGTGAGCCTACCAGAAAGGTCAGGCACCGACTCCCCTCCACCCCCGAGCGAGACACAGAAAAAGCAGCACACTTTGTAGGGCTGGATTCCAGAGCATTGGGGCAAGGGGCTGGTGATGCCAGGGCTGGCTGGAAATGGATAGAGATATTTCTTGACCTAACCTTGCAGGAGCCTTCTGCAGAGAACACGAATCCTGGAGGAAGTGCCAGAGTCCTCTGGATTCTCCTACATGATGTTTCTGTCACAGGGGCTGCTGGAGTCTAGATGTGACACCAGTTGCTGGCATGCTCCCAAGAAAAGATCCTTTCAAGCTCCTCATAAAGAGTGCACATCTGCTCTGGTGTTCCCAAGCATGGTCGTTGTTCCTGACCTTTAAAGACTCCACCTTCACTTTTTTTTTGGTTGAATCCCTCATTGCTTGCCAGTCTCCTCTCTCAGCAGCCATCTTGAGATTAATGACTTCCAGGTAGGCAGCAGGATTATTTGATGGCACTAAAATCCCAGCCCTTCCACAAGACTATCAGTTCCTCGGGGCCCCAAATTGCAAGTCTCTAAATTTTATAGGGTAATCCAGGTAATTTGTCAGGTGGTGATAAGCAAAGTAGAACAGGCTTTCTAGGAAGTGAAAACAAAAAGAAATAGGAATTCAGCAAGAGAAGACAGCAAGAGAAAGATGGGCAGTTACGTGAGGAAAAGGATTTAAAATCCAAATAGGTACAGATGAATGAGGAAGGAGCAGCAGAATTGCAAGAAGCAGCAGAGGGCTGGCAGCCAGCAGCAAACAGGAAAGTGTCCATGGCATTTAGTCCCTTATGGAGTGCCAGAACTAATGCAGGTGCTGTGAGAGCCATCACTGTTTGAGATCCCTATCTTGACTGTTGTGTACTGAGTCTTCCCGGATGACCTCATGGTGGCACAACCCAAACTGGGGATCGAGCCTAACAAACTCCAACACTGGAGTGTATTTGGACCTGAACTTCCAGTTTTGTTTCCTCCTAGAAGGATCTGGTTGATCCTGGACCACTTTGGGAAGTGAATAAATACGCATTAAACCAGGAAAATCAAGGGCTTCACTTCAAAATTATACTAATTTAAAATTCAGCTGCTAACATAGACACAGACTTAGTCTTCCCATTACTGCTCTAAACCTTGACTAGATATTTTCTCTCTTCTCTTTTTATTTACAAACTGGTAATTATTTTCTTGTACTTATATCTGAAGAACCCGGTATCTGACATTTACAAATCTTCTTGTCCACCACTAAATAAACTCTACCCATTACCTAGTTAACAAACACCTCTTCTCCCCCATCACCACGGGCTTCCAAATACCAGTCTAACCTCATAGGCTAAGGATTAAATAGACAGAGGATCTAATGTCAAAATTATGGTTTCTGGTTGAAGAGCATCTAAAGACTAAAAAATACGGATTAGGCTCCCTTTGTACTGGTCACTGGATAAATATGGTATCCACTCCACTGACTTCCCATGCTTTCAGAATAAAAAAAACCCATCTGTATAAATTGCAGGGGTTTGGATCACAGCACTTGACCTGTTTGGGAGAGTTGGGTGGAGCATGTTAGTTTTTCACCTTGCTCTTAGAGTCAGGGTTGAAGGATACATATTAGACAGTGTAACTAAACTTGTAAAATCATTGCTTGTGGTATACGTATTTTAGACACACATTGAGACTACTGCACCTTTTGGGGGAAAAAAAAGAGGTCTTCAAGTTTTGTTCCAAAAAATAAAAATCAATCACAGTAAATCCTAAGGACTGTGAAGTCTATCCTCAGTTTTGTGGTGTTAAAGTAGGAAGGGTCACGTGCAATGTCTGACATACATAGTCACACCTCATATGCATTTACATAAGTGCTCTGAAGCTTTCCAAGGGCACAAAGTTCTAGAAAAAGAGCAAAGAGGTGGCATTCCCAAAGAATTTCCCTGCCAAGTACAAATCTTCCCAAAAGCAAGTTATTGGCCACACCTCTTGTGCGTGGTTCAGCTGAGAAAGCCTTTAATTGCAAAGCACTGCTGATCTCCTTGTGGATTTAGGAGCCTCTGAAAAATGACAACAGCAAGCTGCAATTCAGCAGCTAATAAGAACATATGAAAAATTCTTTCTCTGAAGAGAGCTGAAAAGCTCACATAAATTTCTGTGTCCTTAAGACACTATAACTGCACCCAAGGTCGTTTTCAAATGACGTCGGTCCCACAGGGAATTTCTTTAACTACTGTCCACTAGGCTGCAGTCATTTCTACTCTTTATGTCAATAAATCATCATATTCATGCAGTCAACCAGAAGTAGCTGTGGCCTGGTAGCCCAGTCTCCTCATCATACTGGGATCTAATATAATTTAGATAACCAGCACAGAACAGGCCAAAACATGCTAACTGAGTCTTCCCTTATTATTTTGTCTGGGATTTAGGTACATGTTCGCTCAAATCCAGAAAGTTCATTTTTGAGAGAATCTGCTCTAGCTACAATTACATTCAAACCAGTATTTTCAAAGTTCTATTGAAAGCCTAGGAGAGATTGACAGAAGTCTAATATATTTTTCCAATAGCTCACCCTAAATTTAACATTTTCTCCATTAATCTAAGCAAGTCCCAGGAATCTTGAAGGAAGATTAAAAAAATCAATGAAATTAACCTCTTGGCTCTTGTGGACTCTCCATCTGCTCACCCACTCCTACCTCTAACTTTGGATCTATACCGTATCTTTGTAAACACTTTGCTTCCAGCACTGCTTGGGACTTTACTATTACTATTGTACTTGCCCATTCATCTGCATCATGTTCCTCATCTGTTTGTCTTTCTTGTTGAATAACTCCTTTAAAGGGAAAGTTTAGATTTGCAATTGATACTTATGAAGACTCTGTCTGGCAGAATGCAGTTTATATCTTAAGATACTGTACTTCTATTAATCTTGCTCTGTAAAAATGTTTAGGTCACCACATAGGAAAAGATATGATTCTGTAAGAGATACTACATACACACACACTAAGACAAGCCCATATCATTTATAAACAACAGAACTGTGGGTTTTTCTTCCTGTGATGAGTTTACCATAAAAGCACTACTTAAAGAGAAGGTCTGGATTATTTTGCAGCCTCCCAATTTTTGGTGTGAAGTGCCACATCTTTTGCAAGTCTTTCTTCAACAATAGGCTTTATCAGATAAACTTGAAATAAAATAAAAAAAAAAGGGGAAGGAAAAAAAAACCCTACAAGGCACTTCTAGCTTTTGAAACACTGTCTCTATTTCATATTAGAGTTACTTCAAATACTGTGAGCCATCTGGAACATTATGGCTCTGTCTTGACTGCCAGAAATGGGTTTCTTTTGTTTATTCACTAGCAGAGACAGTTTCTAGTCTACAGAGAGTCTTTAGTCTTATCACAAAACAAACCAGATAGTCAGCCATGAGCAAACGAGTACAGTGAACCCTGTCCTTAAATACCCCACAGAAACAGCCTGCTTCCCTTGGGATTTCACAGAGGTAGCTCATCTACCACAGGTAGGCAAAGCCTGAAATCGCATAATTACTGGTGTTGCAATTGGTTTTTCCTTAATTTTATTATTCTGCAAAGACAAATCCCAGTACTTGAGAACTTGTCATTTCTAATGAATTTTCTGGAGAAAGTATAGACCCTATATAGAAGGAAAAGGATATCTTAATGCTTAATGTACTTCAGCATAAAAATGTGTGATGCAACCAAGGCTTTTTGTCTTACCTCTCAAGAAGGCATCTAAAAGTATATGCTAATATAATAATATATTATACAAATACCTTTGTGTATGTGGTATGGGTGTAACATCTTTGTTACCAAAATTTAAAGCAAATAAAAGAGCCCCAAAACCCCACAGCTTGTAAACTTACCACTTCTTTCATTATTAGAAAGGAAGCATAGAAGAAAATTCTCTTTTAACAAAGAAAAAAACCCAAACACACCACCTCAAAACTATTCCCCAAAGAAACAGAAACCCACAATTGAGACAGAACTTTTTTGGTACCCGTAGCCAGGCACAAAATGGAGCTGCCTTGTTTTACAAAGTGAGTGGATGTCTGTTTGACTAAGGCAAGGCAGGCCTGCCCCAACACGTTATGCTCGCAGTGCAACCTGCGGCTAACAGCATCCTCAAGGCCAGATCTGATAACTACCAGAGCCCAGAGCAAATCTGTCTCAGTCCTAGAAAAGAAATCAGGCCTTTTAAAAGTAGATGTATGTTCTTATCATTGTTTGCTTGTAAAGCAATAAAATAACTTACTCTTGCCTAATCCATCTCTACTGTTACGAGTGAATACATTTGCTTTAGATGTGTTCTTTATTGTTAAGTTACTTTAGTGCCTCTCTATCTCTCTCCTCCCTCATTCTTACTGAAGGATAAGAACATTGCTTTAATTTCATCCTGTGTGGAAACTTCTTCTGGGAAAGCTGTGAGAAAAAGACTAAACAAAGCCAAAAATCAAAACAACTTCTTTTTCCCTTTTCCTTCACTCCTGTCCAGTAATAGCCATACAGTAAATCCTTATGAATTTATTTCCTTTTCACTTTAATCCTCACAACTTTGTACACAGAAATTACATAAATTACTATATCTAAGAAACTGTGATGTTCTATTGAGTTTTAAACTTGCATCTGCAGGACAGAAATAAAGCAGCCAATGGATTTCTGCCCCAATCCAGAAAGAGGTTAACAGCTACAACCTAATCAGCTTTTTCTCTGCCGTTAGATTACCAGAGGTTACATCTTGCAGCCCTCAGCTACAGCTTCTCCCTTCCAGATGCACTACTAGGCGTCCAATTCAAAAGCCACCTACAAAGTGAGACAGCAGCAGCATCCCATTTCTTATCAAATACATCTTTGATCCTTTTTTTGACATGTTCTGGCCATGGCATTCAAGGAGCTTATTTTTGCCAATTAAATTATTAAAGTATTTGAGAAATTTGCCTTGAAGTATTTGAGAAAAATGTACATCTACAAAAAACAAACCAACAAACAACAACTTCTTTGTACCAGAGTGCCAGCAACTGAGCACTAGGGCAGGAATGCCACGAAAAGGCGGCAGATGTGCGCTCTCTGCTGTGGCCCCCCCAGTTTGGGAACTTGCCCCCCCACCACCTACAAACTAGTTCTAGTTTATTGACTTTCAGAGCACACTAAAAGGCCCATTTGTTTTCCCTAGCTGCGAGAAGACTGGGAGGACCCTGGTGAGAGATCATAAAATTGGCTCCATTCTCACTTACAACAGTAGTGATTTGTATGTTAATAATAGGAAAACTGAGGGAGAGGAGTCTCCAGAGAAGTCTGTGTGTAAAGCTATTCCCAAAGTGTGTCAGAAACGAAACCAGGCACTTAATTTCTAAACATTTAGTTAGAAGGAAAAAAAATCCATGTTGGTACCTCAATAAAAAAGTTCTCTTATTTTTAGAGGTGCAGAGCACATGCAAGCTCACACTAGCTCTACAGTCATTTATACAGAATGTAACATTTTGCTCAGCTTTTTGGATTTGACCAGGCAGGAAGATAAAATGATACCAACCATTAAACTAATTTAGTAGATGAGTTTAATTTAAGAGCAGCATAGGTCTGCGTTTGCCGAGACGAAGTTTTCCAGTGCTCTAGTATCTCATGGCGGGAACACTCCTTCAGCCACATGAGGTTTTAAATGTGGCAACATGACTTAGTTTCATTATTTCAGTCAAATCAGAGATCTTTTCTCCGCTATGAGCTGAACATGGATGAAATTAACTGTGGGTGAGGGAGGGAGGAAGATGAAGCAAGACCTTCCATTTAAAATCATTTCTCTGTATATCTACCTGAACATGAGAAATTATGAATGATGTTTCCACTCAGTGAAAATTCTTACAAAATCATAAATCATCCAGGTTGGAAGGGACGTTTAAGATCATCTAGTCCAAGCATCAACCTAAATCTGACAAAAACAAAAAAACATATCACTAAACCATGTCACTAACACTTGCTAATGTTCTAGCTGTAAGTGGGCAGAATCCTAATAATTTTGGGGAGAGACAAAAGTAGAATGGAAAGAATTAGTAACCGTACCATTACCGAAGGAGTATGTAAAATCCCGGTAGTGACAAACAGAGGAGAGGGATTTCAGCAGTTCCCACTGGAAGGGAGGACCTACCAGAGGGATCATGGCAGGCAACCTAACACACAGCTTAGAATCTGGGCAATCTAATACACAAGATCACTCTACCTTTGTGAATGTAAACAAAAAGAAGCATAAAATAAGATTTTAATAGCAACAGTATTGAGATAATAACTTGCGGGAAGTGAAAGTGCAACGAAAGAAAGGAATATGATTAACAGTGAAATAAATTTTGATTTGGAAAACAAAGATTTTCAGAAGCTAAATTGTATACATTAATATTTTTTTCCAGCTTTTGGGACTCATTACTTTAAATATGCTTATTAGCTGGTATGTAGTTGAAAAAATCATGCACATATTATGCTCTAGAGAAAGAAGAGAATTAGAGGTAATTGCTGCAAACTTTCATCGCAGATGAAGGTACAATAAAGACCTTCCCTCAAGGAGGCACATCAATGGGAGCTTAGGATAAAAGGTGTGGTAGTAAGACAGCAAAGACAGACAATTGTTCTGCCTGAAAAAACGGCTAGAAAAATTTGCAGAGCTAGTTGTACTGCCTTATTTTCCACATTTAAATTAAAAATTGCAGTAGAAAGTCCTTTTTCAGTTAAATCAGAATATAAAAATATGTCATGTAACAATACAGTTCCTCTAGTGGTTTTCTGTTTAGATATGAACGCAGATTATCTCTCCTGGGTCATTACCAAACAGAAAGCAACTGTATCATTGGAGAGGAACGTGATGTACTGAATAATTATGAATGCTCAGTTGACAGCGCTAAACTAAAAGTAGAGGGTTTTTTAAATATTAAAGTAGATAATTTTAAAGTAAACCTTTCCAAAGAGTCAAAACCATCACTGCATGATGATAAGAAGCAGATGTGGAATTAGTCAGAGCAACAATGGCAATATCAAAATTTATCTTCAAGAGACGATGGCTGAACTTATCAAGTAATGACCAGCAAAGAGTTCCTTACTGAGGGCAGATAAGTTCTACCTCTCCAAACCACATATTTTATAATCTGCTTATACAGCAGCTCATCTGTACAGCTGTCCCTTCATTTTAAATCCGCCTGCTATTTTAGCTGCTTCTAGTGTGATAGCCAATGTGCTGAATTGGGTCTTCAGGATAAAGAAGGGTGAAAAATACACAAGCCCCCTCTATTCTGAAAATAAAGGTAAAGTAAGCAGTTTGCTTTTCTGTTAACTAAACGCTCTTACTTCATACCCTACTTCAGAAACCTCATGGCAGGAAGAGAGAGGCAAATTATTTGTAGTAGACACATGATGCAACACGCTGCATGATGTAACTCAAACTGTATTATACATATGATGTTGCTACACTCATCTCAATCTGGCAAACCTCTCCACGTTAACAGGCCCCACTGGTATCCAACTGGGCACAAAGGTCAGGCTGAGAACATCCCATTGTAGGATCCATTGTTTTCCTGTGAACTGTGCCTTGTCTATCAAATTAGTCACTTAAAGCAATGAAACAGTTACTTGGTTAAATGACTGTTTCCCCTGGCTATTAGACAAAATGTATTACATCTCCAGGCATGTGATCAAATGATTGAGAGTTTGACCTAAATTTACTTACTGTGTTAAACAACCAAAGGAACAAAAGGAATTACGCCTCACTGCCTACTGTCAGCTACAAAGAACATCTATCAGTCTGCAAGTGCAGATGAAATGCAGTTTTGTAGTTTTCTGTGCCGGCTTCTTGAAGCAAATGCAGTTCAGGTGACAAAAGACATTTCAGGGAGTTTAGGGCTTTTTTTGTTGTTTGGTTGTGGGTTTGGTTTGGGGGG
>JAOXJM010000033.1:8985617-9004853 GCA_026413425.1 Tringa solitaria | reverse complement strand
CCTCACCAGCTTGGTGGCTCTCCTCTGGACACACTCCAGCACTTCAATGTCCTTCCTGTAGTGAGGGGGCCACATCTGTGGCCCACAGGGAGCAAATCCACTAGAAACACAAGAGAGTCAGAAGGCTCCAAAAATGGCCAGTCTGTCTTGGGTGGACTGCCAAAGGGAGGAAGAAAAAGAGCACAGCTTGTGAATCAGGTGCTCTCAGGTCAGCAGTAGAAGAGTGAATCTATCCCTACCTGTAGGTGTTCTTCTGGTCATTTGCAGCTGACATTCAACTTGTCAGAGTAGCAGTTTGTACTATAACGAAAAACCCTCAACAAATATGCCAAGGTACACTGGCTTTACCTGAATCCTAATCAGGTAACTTCAAAAGGCAAGTAGGATTCTTGACTCAATATATAACCCATGCTTAACATATATATCTACGATTGGTGTGTGCATGTGTGTAAGAGTATTTTAAGCAGAGAAAGACTCTCTGTATCTGGATTCATTCTTTGGATGTTCTGTTCTTTTTTCCCCCCTGTCATGTTCCCAGGTCATGTCAATGAGTGTCATACATATATGGATCTCACATAGCATCATCTGCAAGTTACTTAACTCATCCAGAGTCTTCATTACTCTTCTATGTTTGCTCTCTCTCTGAAGTAGGAAAAACATACATATGGGAATAACTAAGAAGGTTTGAAAAAGGGTTACTGAAAATGTTATGCAGCTTCTTAATCTCATGGGATCAAAGCTGATTTTTCTCCAAGATCAAGGAGTTTCTGTTTACTGTATTGGAGATTGTGGAATGAGTTATGCTGACCACTCAAGGCTTACAAACCTTTCTAGTATTAATCAGCCATGAGACCAAGATGAGAGCTGTTCTGTTGTTTTGTTACTTAAATAAGCAGTCCTTTCCTGGATTATTGGTTCAGAAACACTTTTATATCTGAAGAGTCATATATGTTCCTTATCTTCATGGAAATAAAATACAAAAGTCTTCCCTAAACTCTTCCCTAAACAAAATTTTAGAAGCTGGAGAATTTTCTTAACAAAAAAAAAACCCACCTAAGTAAATTCTGAGTTCCAATTCTCAGCTCCAGTACTGCAGGAGACAGGAAGTTGAGACTTTGACCCAAAAAGCCAGATTCTTAATTAGTACAAACCACAAAGTTCCAAATTCATCTAACATGAATCACTGCTTGCAACTGTTGAAGTAAATTCAGTATACGTCAGCAGCACAGCATCCCTTCCTACAAATGAAGGGAGAACAAAGGGAAACTGCATTTTGAATAAAGTTCTGCACTATCATTTTTTGCTCATAGTTAGTCTTCAGAAGTAGAAACATTACCATTGATTGAAATAATCAACATATAGGCAGGTTTTTCTACTGCAAGATAAATTAGGCTGTTTTGATATACTCTTCCCACGCAAAGCTGCATATTTCCTTTTTGCTTGATGGAGAATTTGGAATTGGCTACCATTAGGCTCTTAAATGACAATTAACTTTAGCAATGTTAAGAATGCCTTCATTCAGTTATTCATATTATTGAGATTGAAGGGGTTTTTTGTGGCATAATTGTTACTGTTCCAGATGCATTATAACTAAAAAAAAGAAATGTTTTCTATTCTCTCTTTCTTCTTTTTAAAGGACTCACTGAAGCAAAATTTCAGTGAAAGATTAATGCAACTCTGGAGGAGATAAGGAAATTTTGAGTGTTAATTATCAGCATGAATTGAAATGAAGTTCCTCTTTAGGAGGTTTCTATTCTGAGTTTCCAGTGCAAAAGGGAAGAACCTGTCTTTCCTTCTTATCTTATATATTAATTAATTTACTCTAAACAAAGCAGGAGATGTTATTTCCCCAGCTTTTCCTCTCCTCCTTGTATGTTCCCTTGCATAGATTTTAATTCAGAGGTACATGCTTTGGGAAACATTGGGAAGGGACAGCACGATTTGGTTTAGAGGTAGAGACTGTCCACTCTGTTGTGATTTGGGACTGATTCAGTAGCACACTTCAATTATGATTCTTTGGCTATTTCCTAAAAAAGTGGAAAATGCTCAAGAGTGGTAGGAAAAAAGCTCTCCAAAGAGACAGGCAAGGAGAAATGCATATGTCACATTTAGAAAAAGAAAAGCCATTTTAGGTTTCATAGTTACTCACTGCACAAAGGCAGAACAGTCTTTTAATTGCACTTTCTGGAGTTTTACCTTTGGCAATTGTTTTTGTTTTAAAAACACACCTGATGGAATGCTACAGTATAAATAAATAGAAAAGCATGGATGCCTTAACATGCAATTTTTCTGTGATCTGAATACCACAATTATTTGGTGTACCTCCTTTCCCCTCCCCCTTCAGAGATTGCTGTATGTAACTGTATTCCATGGCTACAACTTTTCCCCTTCACCTTAGGAGCTCATTTTCTCCTGTTTTGCTTCCTTCCTATGTGCTTGATTTCTGTCTACCTTTATATATATAGATGTATGTCTCCATCCTGTATTCTCTGTCTCTCAGAGGAATGTGTGCTGGTTGAAACATCCAGCAGAGGCTGCACAGGCCTGAGCCTCACCTACAGAGTTGAACCTTATGAAAAGAATGTAAGCACACAATTTTTACACTATAACCACATCCTGATGTGTGTTACTGCTTCCCTTCCAGTGTATGCAAAGCAATGTATTTTAAAAGTGAATTACAAAGAAAAGGACCAGACCAGAAATCTAATACAAAAAAGCAAGCCCAAAACGGCTTTAATAATTTTGGACTTCCTTACATTATAAAGGAATGAAGAAAAACAGAATTCTTATATAAGATTGCACTAAAAATAATTATCTCAATACCGATATTCACTGTCTTATACCTTTTTATGCCAAGGTTTCCCAAAGAAATAATGCTTACATTCTCTCTCTCTCACATCAGTAATTTCTGAATCAATAGGCTAATTTTCTCAAAGATAGTGATTTTCATCAAACATTATGGCATTATGTAGTTAAGCCGAGAAGGGAAGAGTATCAACACCTCACCAGATAGAAAGGCTGTACCTTGCGTTCCAGCCTTACTAGACACCAGGAAATGTATGCATAGCACAGGTGTTGAAATCATACTTTCTGCAAAAGACCTTCACCTGGTCTCACACCTTCCTAGACACCAAAAACTCCAGCTACCCAGGCAAATCTGTAAGAAACCAAGGTTTATTTGTTCTGCTGCTGGTGGGTGACTTGATTGAGAACTGCTTTCACAGTTTTAATAAAGGCGGTTCAATTAACTTACATACCTGATTACCTAAATGAGATTATCATACTATCTAATCTAAACTCCTATTCCTCATCTTTCCCTACTGCAGTATATATCTGTGCTTTGAAGACACAGGCAGCATTCATCACATCTGCAAGACAACTGGGACAGGAACAATTCCTCTTATGGAAATTTTATGAAACATTCCTCAAAACCATCCACGCATCATAACATAAAAGTTTATGGAAAAAAAAAATTACCATGTAATTTAAGCACATGACAATTAAATTGTCATTGATAGAGTGCATAAGGTGGCACAGATGTCTCCCTTCAGGTTATCTTCTGCCAGATGTCTCAGCTAGCAGATTTGAGTGGTAAAAAGTACGCAAAACTCATGTAAGTATGTTCAGTAGTCACAGTCATTTTTCCCATGGTCTGTTATTTTCTTAATAATGTCGTATGAACTAAACAAACAGGAAACATGTTTAGAAAGGAAAGAAAAATTTACAGTAGCCGAAGCATCTGGTTTTCAACTGCTCCGTTCTGGTTTTGGCAACCAGAGAATAAGTTGTCAAAGAAATTATCTATTGTCTTGTTTGAGAACTAAGTTTAACAGCAGAGATGGACAGAAAAACCCCACAAATTGCTGCACAGAAGACAGTGTGATCCTATATGTCTCACTTAAAACTGGGAATTTTGTCTGTGTGCAGAGCGTAGAACCACAGTTATTCTTTGGGTAAAGAATTCATACTCCGTACTGCTTTAAGGGAATTGCATGCAGCCCGTTTCCCCTCATAACTTAGAGTATAGTTTAGCAAATTAATTAAAGCTTTCAATCCTGATGTGCAGTTGTGCAAGAGAACAATGAATTCATAGTTAGGTGAACAGGTTTTTTTCTTCACCTCTCCCCCATCTCCCTATATACAAGCAAGAGTAAGCCGTTTGTTGAGTTTGGTTTGGTTTTAGAACAGTTTTGATGATTCAAATAATACTCAGCTCAAATTAGCATCACAGAGGCTCTTATCCAGCTTTGTTGAATTAAAAACTGAACATAGTATTGCAAACAGCAATATGCTAAAATAGTCAGTCTGTTAGGTGTCACCTCTTGTATCAAACACCTAAAAGGTTTTCCTGTGATTTACTGCTTAATTACAGCTACAATCATGCTGCAGAAGCAGCCCACTCTTGGTGGGCTGGGTGATCTTTCCTTAGATATATTTATGCTTATTTTTGAGAAAGCTTATCTTAAAATTAGGGTATGAATTAAAGCTGCCCTACCAGATTTGACAAGGAGAAAGCATTATTCTACTGTATAACTGAAGTGTACAATACTTGCAGGCAAAGTTCAGAAGTACAATTTATCAAAATTTGTGAGAAGAACACAAACACTGATTACATTTTAAGGTCAGCTGGTCACTTTTTAACTTTCAAGCTCTTAATTCTGCAATGCTGTCTGTGGTAGCAGACATACTAAACAATATGAAAGTTTTTGTGGAGACTTTGGGAAGCACAGTTGCTTCAATAAGCAATGTCTTATGCCATGTCTTATGGATTTCTTATGTCTAACATTTTAAAATAACATTCTTAAAAGTGTTTGTCCTCCAATAATAGATGTGCACCTGCAACTTCAAGTTCCCTTTGGGAGGTCATTTGGGGCAGGAGAATTAACAATGTATAGCTATGAGATATTCTTTCTTGAAATAATGATTCTAATTGTCATGCTCACTAGAAAGATATTAATCGACAAATTCCAGTATGAAATTTGATATTTCCAAAGGGAAAAACTGAAAAGTTTCAACTAATGGAAGACTGCATTTACCTTGTAAATGGATTAAGTTTTTTCTTCTCTTTTTCTGCTTACTACTATTGCATTTCCATTGTGCCAGGCTAAGCAATTGCAGGTAGGAATCACCTCAGAATTAACCTGACTGTATGTAATGAGGAGGAAAATGCAATAAACATTAATTGAATTGCAGGAAACACCTACTATCTAGAAGTGACTCTAAAGTGTTTGGAAAACATATATGGAAGGAAGTGGTATAAGTGCACCTGCCATGAGCCCCAATTCCATTCCTGCCTCAAATCCTATTAAAATGAAGATGTGCCCACAGCAGGTTACACCTTACTCCTCTGATCTGTGTACATCATGACGCACATTTCACAGCGGTCACAGAGGATCTCTCTCATTGCTCCTTCACTTTTGTCCCACTTCGTGCCACACATCCCCCCTTCTCCTCAAACCACCCAACACTCACACATGTACCAGGGTTTATACTCCACTCCTCAGACCTTCCAGTGGTCACGCTCAGAACATGCATGGATCTGACCCACAACTTATCCTATCTAATGGATTTAAGTGCTCTTGTTTCTTGGAATCTCTCAGGTTTTTCCTATTTAATTTTGCCATTTAAAGGCAGACAAACTAATAAAGAGCATATGTTTCTCTTCAGTATCTAGCTGAAATTAAGACAATATGACAATAGATTTGAATATTTAACACTGCAGATATTTGAAGAACCCCGGGTTTCCAAGGATTCATTCTGCCTCTTTTTCCTTACTTTACAGCAACCAACCACAAGGCAAGTGTTGCTTGTTTGGTTTAAACACACACAAAAATTATAGGAGCTACTTGTTTTGAATTCTTCAGCTGTCTCACATAGAGAGGAGTCTGCACCAGTGTGGAGCCAAAACACCAGCCCTGATTATCATGGTCTCACAGCACACTCAACTGCACTCAGTCACAGAACAGAATGTCCTATTCCAAAATACAATTGGAATATCTGTTTTTCTCTAGTGATACCAAGCTTTCCCATAGTAGGTGGTGAACTACATGCCTTCTGAAGCTATCTTTTTCCTTATTGTTGCCTTCAGTCAAGGTATTCTCTGCACTTCCAGAAGTGGAAACAAATCTGCAAATATTTATACAACATGGACACATCCAAGTGCCACCATTCTGACTGCCTAGCGCTTCAGATTTTGTTCCACGTCCTTCATATTCTCTCTCCCCTCTGTCTGGCTTGTAGGACTTTAATTTTAGATTCAGATAATTTAAGATTACTGCACCTAATAAGAAATGGTTTAGGATGTTTCCTCCTCTCCTCCCATTTAGAAAAACAAGAAACACTTATATTACCCACATTTCCAGTTCTGTATATGCTAATGGTAGCTGAACCATGGTGCAGAATTGCAATCTACTACAACTGTGTGTTTTTTAGTTATACAGTAGCAAGATTTTAATTTAAAATTTCCAGTTACCATATAGTTACCTACTAGTTGGGATTTTAACTTTCATTTTTAAGGAAAGAAGGATTTTGTGATATTCCTGCAGAAGTGCACATAGACATACAGCAGGAGCCCAAATAACTTCTGCAGCCTTTGGGCAATTTCGGTCAAAGTGAACTTGTCCATTATCAGAGGGAATCCACAGGGGAGAGGGACATTACAAATAACACCATCCCAAGAGAAGCTTCAGAGAGAGTTCACACTTTGTCAGATGGCAGAGGACCTAACCACTGAATGCTACGGCCATGAGTTAGTTTTCCTGCTGCTCCCAGAATTAATTCTGTGTGCCAGCAGTGCAGTGAGAAGGGAAAAACAAAGGGTCAATTTTTCTTTTCTTCTGGTTATATTCGCTCCCAGCTGGCTGCTGAGGGTAAGGGAAGGAAGAGCAGGTGGAAGCAGGGAAAGGAGGCTATTAAAATCAAACACTGAAGGTTGGAGTAGGTGAGACACTTCTTAGAGTACAGTTCTATTCTAAAGAATTTCCTCTGAAAGATGATTCTCAGCACAAAGTTCTGCAGGAGTCTCTTTCTCCACCAGCCTAAAGAGAAAGATAACCCCTGAAATTAAATGGCTGAAGTTACATTGTGTGACCATCACCATTCACATTTGCAGAAATATCTCTTATCTGAGTCCAATCTCAGAATATAAATACAGGCACAGTCAAGTACTTCAGCATATAGTAAACTGTCTATCAACTAAAGACCAGGTCCAGAGGTGAAAACATACTCAATGGCCCTATTTTATGCTCCAAACCTATGGTTGTAAAGCCAAAGAACAAGATTTTTAAAAGAAAGAGAAGTCGTTGAACTTTCTAAGGGGCCCAGAACAGTAACTGTGTCTGCCATTTTCTTGGACAGCAAAAGACATCAGCTGTAAGGGAGACTCCAGAACAAAAAGACTACAGTATTTCTTGCAATTACTCTGCAGTTGGACTTCAGGGTGACACAGCTTGCCACTGGTAGAACTAAACCTGAATTAGGCAAAATACATATCCAGTGTGATGGAGCAACAGCTGAAGTTTGATATTAGCTTCTTTGAACCTCTGCTAGCATCTTAACACTTGGATACATATTTGAAACCTACTTAGACATCAAATCAAATGTCTACCATGCAGATTTCAATGCATAACCTTCTTTTCAGCAACGATATTCTGTCTGAATAGCTTTAGATTTTATTAATTACCCTCTTACAACTTAAAAGCAGGAAAGCTATGAGAAAGAGGCAAAACCACTTTGCTATTGAACTAAATTCAAATAGCATCCAAAGTATTGGAATCTCTTAAGGTATGTAAGAAGTGAATGTATATTGTCCAAAAGTGATTGTTTCATACTATATTTACTCCATGTGATCTGCTACTCCATATCAATGGCCACACTGAGCCAGACTTTCTGCAACAACAGCCAGTGGCAGATATGTGGAGAAAGAGCACAAAAGCAGGGCAAGCATGAAGTGATACTACACCAGCATATTCCTCTGTTTTTCAGGAACTTTCTGAACCACAGAGGATGTCTTTGCATTCAGAAGGTCCTCATGGACTTTCATTTGTCTCATCATTTCGGAACCCAAGCATACCTAAAGGCATTAGTATAACCGCACGGCAACAAGTTCCCCAGAACTAACTTCTTTCTTGTGCTTTTCCAGGCTCACCACCTGATCAGTACCATTTGAGGCTTCTCCAATCCTTACATTATGAGGAAGTGTGTGTTACTTGTTTCTTAGTCACCTTTTCCACACCACCCAGCATTTTACAGTCTTCTGTCTGTATTCTTCACAATCATATTTTTTCGCCAGCATTATTTGCCTAGGGTTTGTGTGGTAGCTATTCCACATGTCTGAGCATCCTTGCCATTTTTCACTGTACCTGTTGCAATGTGAAAATTGGAAGGGTACTGGGTTTTGGATGGGGAGCACAGAGGTGTTTTAAATGGGTATGAGCCTATTAACTCACTTTCTTGGTGAAGGCTAGAAACTTATCAGTCTCAGCCTGGAACTGGCTAATTCCAAATGAACTAGCCCAATGACAGGAAGCAATTCAGCAAATTAGAGCTGCATTTTGCAAGTGCTAATTAACCTAGTTTAAAAATCTTAAGAAGCAGTCTAAACTAAGTAAAACAAACATGTATCATGCACATTCTTCTGGCCATCTTTTCTCCTAGTTTCCACTCTCCCAGAAAGCTGTCATAAAAGGCTCCCTCCCTGGAGTCGTGCCCTGTTTTAGCTCCACTTGTCTTTCCTCCCCCAGACTGCAACACACAGAGAAACAGCTTCTGCAATTCCTTTTCTCTAGCTCTTATGCGCCTGGCTTCTACCCAATTATTTTATAGCAAGGAAAACCCACACTTAACTCTTTTCTGATCTCCTCCAACTTTCAGATTTCTTCCTCTTGGAATGCTTTTCCCTCTGTCCTAAAGTTATTTTCACATTTCAGAAATAAGGAATAACATGGAAGAAGGAAAACAAGAATTAAAGGCAGGGGGGTAGCGGGCTAGGGGTGAGGTACTTATATAGTCAAAGATATGAAGCAACAATTTTTATGACCCCACAAATCAAAAATAAATGAAAAAAATAAAAACCCCAAGGTCTACATCATATGGAAACGTTCTGAAGAACATAAATCACTAGTAAGTAGTGTGGAAAAATGGGAATTGTGCTTGAAGTAAGCTGATGAGGTCAATACTATCACTTCCTAGGTTCAGAATTCAGGACTAGAAAAATTATCCTTATCTGTTGGGAGACAAGAGCTTCTTAACCAAGTATTAGAGGCCGTAAAATTGCTTCTAAGATTGCACTCCTAACATACAACTTGCTTTATACTAAAGGAAGAATAAATTTCACCACCACATTTTCCAGTCAATATTAAATGGCACAAGCGGAGAAGACTACAGCATAAAGTTCACAAATTTTCATCAGATACATTCTGAAGGTAAGGATTCTACCAGAACAGTAGCCGTAAAATTCCAGCAAAAGTGTCATAGTTTTATAATTTTCCAATTTTAAAACAGACTTACAAAAAGGTTTCTGAAATGGTCATCTTATTTCATTAGTAAGCTGTTTTTTAATTTTTAATTCACCTTGCACTGCTCAACACAAAGACGCATGCATACACAGTTGACACAGAAAAGCTAAGCATGTTTCCGAGTTCTGCTACAGCAATTTGCTTTACAAATCCAAAACCCAAATCAGTTCATTTATTGGAATTCTCTGAAAATATTCTCTCAATTCAACCTGTAAGCCTGTAAAAATATGCAATAAGCTATGACTGCTTGGGTCATACGCAGAAAGAAAAGAACATGCGATCAATTTACAAAGCTAAAGAGAATCTTGCTAAGTCAGAAACATAAAAGCGCTTTCAGATATGGAGGAATTTGACCTATACAACGTCATACTGATTTTGGACTTTTATGAAGACGTTAACCATAGGATTTTGAGCTGAATGAGTCAGCTTCAAAACTCCTTAATTATTCTTGAATATTGATGTGTTGGCTGTAGCAAAAATGCATCCAGCTCCTCTCAGTGCCTGTTACCTAGAGCCACGTTCATCTAGATTGACCAAGATTATAAAGAATGATTTCTTGTACAGCTGAGTGAAATAAGCAGAAAATGCTGCCTTCAGACCACTCTGCAGCACACAGTTTTTTAACACAGACACACACAGGCCCTGTCTTCACCGGGGACTACGCATGCTTCGGACCTCCCAAAGTCCTTGTGTTTAACAAAATATGGTTTATGCCTAAATAAGAGCACTGTCCTTGCTGACCTGAGGTAGGTTTAAATCAGTGTTAAAGGCCCTAAAGATCCATTACCAGTTCTCTCACTCACTATTGACTGCACGTCACTTAAACATATTTCTGCCCCTTACATATGCAGCTAGCAAGAAGTAGGTATATTCTATATTGCACTTGCTGTAAGCTATACAAACTGGGCATTCAATAGCATGACCAGAAATCTTGCAGGATTTAATTTACAATCTTGCATGTTGTAAGCCCCTCAGGACAGGAAACTCTCATGCTTTATATATCTATAAAACAACATGCATACCTATGACACTGTATAAATAACAGCGGATCAGATGAAAAACATCTGTAGACACTCTGGCTGATCTATTGTCTTGCTGGCTGCTGTCTCTTCATAATTTTTGATGGCAGATGAGCCATTTCACACAACAGGATTGCTAGCAGTGCTGACGCAGCTACATATAAATCTGTGGCAATATGTTAACAAGAGACGTGATGAAGAGAGAAATTAAATAATAATAATAATCTGTCCTTCAGATATGACCTCCTGACAGGTTTCTGTTTGATTTTTATTTACTTTTGCCAAGAAAAGATAGGAAACACGGATGACTCAAACAAAACAGTTTTGGAAATGTGGTAGTAGTCAGTAAGGACAACGTTTCTGTGATTCAGAACAAAGTCTGTTGTGATACAACTTTTCTCTGGCTGCCCAGAAGTGTCAACATCTATTCACCTGTTGTAAATTGCTTCTGTGAAAGCAAAAATAATGTATGCCCACAACATGGTGATAGTCACAGAAGATATAGAGATCTTCACACACTGTGCAAGTATTGAGTGCAGAAATAATGCTAAAAGGGAGGCAGACTGTTATTGATACCAAGCAGGGAAGGGAACAACTACATTTCCAAGAGAGAGGCAAAGAGGAATCCTAAATTTAGAACAAAATTCAGAACTGAAGCCAAGATACTGTCACCACCAGAGCTGCGTGAACATCTCACAGAAACTCCTTCAACAGTGTTAAACTCGGCTCCTTTAGGTTTAGGAGAGGGAAACAAAATCAATTCCCTTCACATGAATCTTCTCTGTGTCCTTCAAATCACTATCTAAAAATTCAAATTGAAACACTTTTCTCTCTAACCAGCTATATACTTTTCTAAATTGATTATAATCCTTTCACTTTGACTCCACAGTTAAACTTTTGGCAGCTGGTCACACGGTAGGTCTCCTGAATTGAATGAGCCTGGTATGTTTTTGCAATACACCTCAGGCGGCTTTTACAAAAGATAAGCATTAATTAAAAGTCACTTCATCTAATAAGAAACTTCGCTTTTGCAGTGAGGAATTAAGAATCTTTTGAAAGAGAGTACAATGCCAGAAGTGTGAAACTGTATGAAAAATGTTTTTCTCAAAATGAGACAATCCAAATATCGTAAGTCGGATCATTTCACATGTGAGTGCTTCCCTCCACCTTTCCACATTATTCTTTAAGTGCTATCATACTTAATCTCGTACATTTTCCTCCCTCCTTCCAGCAAGTAAGTTATCCAGTGATGATACCTTCTACAGTTGTATTCAAAAGTTTGGTGTTCTCTATTCAACTTTTACCACTCTTTTTCAAAGAAACACTTAAAAATCTAACGTGAAAAAAATGTTATGGAGAGGAACACTTCTCCCCTCCTCTGAAAAGAGAGAGGTGGGCACATACATACATATGTATGAAGACCTACATAGAGAATCCACATAGCTTCCAAATGCAGAGTATGAAAAGCGTTTCCATTGATACGATTTTTGTCTTTCATGTAATAAGTGTGGATACCAGGGGCTTTCCTTCTTCAAAGAAGACAGGACGCTTAGTTTGATCAGGATGTTCACTTAGTAAACATCTCCCATAAAAACTGAGATTGTCTAAAAATGAAAATAAAATGTGATGAAACTGTACTCCTGCCTGCTTTACGACCAGAGGGTGCAAGGCCAGCTCACTAGCAAGGGCTTAGCAGCCGTAAGACACATCTGTTGCAGCTGGCAGCCTTTTACACGCTGCTGCATGACTGCAGGTGTACTTAAACCCTTCTTCCTCAACCTCCTCCCTGTGCCCAGGAAGGGTCTGACGAGAAAAGTCAGAATCTTAGATAGTATATTGCTTACTATAAAAGATTTTTATTAAAACACATGAAGTGCAACAATAAAGCATCTTAATGATTAAGGACAGAATCAGGTTACTACTTGCACCAACAAAAAGGATAAAGTCTCTGTCATGTTGTTCCTGCTGCTGCAGGAGCAATGAGCTAATGAAGGCAACTGAATATCTTTGTAAACGTCAAAATCCAAGCGAATCCTAAATTCTAATCCCACAGCACAACACAACCTTTCCAGCTACACAGTACTGCAGCATTTACTAAAATCAGATTGTGCTTTTAAAATGTATCTCATATTGGGAGTACTATATATTTGGAAGAGTTGCAGGCCATTAACTCTAGGCCTACTAGTCTCTATGGATTCATCCTAGATGTGCCGCTGGTTTGCTCATATACCATTTTGTTTCTTTTTCCATCCCTAGAGAAATGAAAGCTCACAATTTAGAATAAAGTTCTCAAGAATACCAGAAACAGCTCACAAGGACAGTTCAGCTGTTCTATAACAAAGCCTTATTTATAAAACACATAAGTTTCTCTTTGGAAGTCAGGAATTTAAACAAATAGATTTTGAATTTTCCCTTTTTTAGGGCTTTGAGATTTATTTCAGTGAGAAGCACAAACATGTATTCATTCATTCATTCATTCATACATTCAGACTAACAGTATCAGAACCTTCTGTTTTGTCTTTTGTTAGAGTTATGGGCTTTTCCTTCATTGCTTTTTTAACTTCATGTGAAGTTAAAAGCCTCCACAATTTTTTCTTTAACACACTAGGAAGAAGAGCAGCAGCTGTGAAGTTCTTGGCCAAAATCAGAAACAGTTCCTACTAGGCCTGGATGGTGGTAGCGGGAAACAAAATGGAAAACCACAATCCCCCATACATACACTTCCTGTCAAAAGATAAAGAAAAATAAAAACAAAACTAGTAAAAAAAAAAAATCGAGTGAGTTTTGCAAGAAGAATGAAAATATATTGGGGGTATTCATTTCAACTTTCTTTTACCCTGAAGTAAAGTGGTTTTAGTTTCGACTAATATAGTAATGTAAGTGAAGGTTGAAGAAAACAAAATCAACCATCAGTCTTTTCCCCTCCTTTAAGAGCAATTAGAAGTTTTCGAGTTTGCTTCCTATTCTGAAGGGAATAAACTGTAAAATATCTCTCTTAAATCAAGCTTTTCATCATGCCTACAGTTCTTTCCCACATAAGGGGAAGAGTAAGAAAAATCAGAATTTTGTACACTCTTTCAAAACTATCTTCCCTATCTTTCCCCTTTTACTCATTTAAAAAGAGTTTCTCAACCAGATAGATCTTCAAGTAACTCAGACCAGTTAACCACATGCATTCATTCATTCATCCATCCAATCACTAATGGAACTACAGTCAATTAAAACAGCTGAAAAATTTGACTCGCTTTGCATTTACCTTTGAAGTTCTTGATAAAGGAATTCTTTTAATACACAGAGGACTTGAGGTATGGAATTATTGCTAAATCACTTCCCTTTTGGCTTGGTGCTTCAGCAAGCCAGCTCTATCCTGCACCATGTCAGTATTTTCTGTCATCTTGTCATCCTTCATGTGACTTGACATGTATCATTTGCTTGCATTATTAATCCAGGAACACGAGGCAAAAAGTTTAGCTGGTGAAAGGTTTCTGCCTTTTTCTAGACCAGCAAAAGGCTATTGTATAAGCAGAGAAAACAAACTGAAAAGTATCCCAAGGATGAGTTTCCTTTCCCTCAGACAAAATACATAATCATTCCCATTCTACATTTTCAGAATTTAAACATACAAAATGCCACAAAAATGCATAGAAGACTTTAACACATACTCACTATTAGAAATAAATGATGAAAACCATCTGCATATGAGGATACATGACATGAAACACAAGGAGTCATGTAAACAATGCTCTATGA
Organism: Tringa solitaria; assembly: GCA_026413425.1. NCBI lineage: Eukaryota > Metazoa > Chordata > Aves > Charadriiformes > Scolopacidae > Tringa > Tringa solitaria. The sequence goes on along the minus strand of JAOXJM010000033.1, from coordinate 8,990,569 downwards.
TTTAACCTAATACTGGGAATTGCAGGATGAAGGCTTTTAATCAGACGGCCTCCAGCAACAGCCTAGTTGCCTGGGAAGTAAACACATGTGTAAACATATTTAATGAAGACATATAGCTTGTATCAGAAAACAAGCCTTCTTTTTAGAAGTTACATGCATGTAAAGTTACAAAGGCTTCGATAGTTTCAGTCCTGCTTGTACTGGTAATTTTCTTGGCTCATTTGGGTGTGTAAATTTACCTACTAACTTCCAAAACACAGGGAAAGGTAGACACCAAAACTTCAGTGAGAATATAAGGATTTCCCAGTGAGTCATTTCTACAAAAGCAGTATAATAAGCTCTTTGAGATACAAATCTATCTTTATTTTCATGTTATATGTAGCATGAAGCTATCAACAATGAATCTTAAGAGGGGAAAATAAGGAAACATAACACACGATTCACTCTCAGTTTTATTCTCTATACTTTTAGCAAAGGAAGGGGGAATCCTTGGATACGGAGTGGCAACATTTGAGAGAGACACAACAGTACTACAAAATAATGACAGAACAACTAAGAGCAAAAGCTTGATGCCACCCAGTTCCTTCCCACTTCACAGTTAAAGAGACTGTAACCTCTCAACTGCAATTCGGCCACAGAGCAGAGATTGGTAAACTTGTGCAGAGTGAAAATTGCTGGGATCTTTAATGACAAGCTTCCACATAAAACATAGGACAACACAGACTACAGTATCACAGAAACTAACAAGGAAGTACTGAAGATGAGTAGCCAGCCCACTGGTGTGAAAAATAATTGGCAAGATGAAAAGATATTCATGTGTACTGTAAGCATATGGGAAGGAGAGGCCAGAGGCCTGGGTTTCCTACTGGAAATACAAGTATTGTATTATTGTCTATGATGTGACAATGCTAAATCTAGTCCAGATTTTGCACCTTCTAGATCCCAAAAGCTTTAAGCCATTACCTTTAAAGGTAAAGAAGATGCCCCAACTTCTGTGAATTCTTTTCCACTGACATTCAGATCACAGGTTCTCAAGGTTTCTAAGCAGACTTGTTTTTCTTGAATATAGTACCACAAATATCCAGAGGCATTTTGAGGAATTTTCTTCTGTAAACATTTACACAATTATAACCTCTAAACAAGCCCCTATTCAGCAGTTTAGGCACCCTAAATATGTTCTGCACATGATCCGACCAGATACACATAGTCAGTGATTCGACTAGATGAGCCCAGGGCAAGCCTTTCACTGACCAAGGTATTTTTCGCTCCAAAACAAACCAAAAAGACCTGCTATTTTTTATAAATAGCATCCCAAATCCCTCTGTGACAAACTACTATCCCCTAACGTCAACCACAGTTTTATAAGAACAGCAAGAAACTGCAAAAGTTGCAATTGCAGAAGCTTTTTCCATTGTATTTAAGCTTTCTCCTTTGGTGCCATCTGCAATGTATTTGTATTCTAGTATTTGAACAATATAGGAAGCCAAATTACACCTGAGAAGCACCGTACCTTCGGCTGGAGTAATGAAGGTTGCTCATCCCATGTGCACTGCACAGACACAAATCGTGAAGAAAACACTGCGCAGTCTCTTCTGCCAGAGGAAGTGCCTGTACTTGGTGTGACAAACCAGGATTACATGCTGCACCATCGCTCCAGTTCTTTGCATAATTGCTGAGGGATCTCAGCTGCATTCCATGACATAGACAAATCCATTTGTACAAGAAAGCTGTCTTTTTTAACAATAGGGTGCAGATTCAAGAATAAACTGAATATAATATAATAACTGAAAAGCAATTTATCAACGACCAAAGTACTCAGAACAACATATTCATGAAGGTCAACATCTGCTATTTCATATTTATTTTTTGAAGTACAAGGGCAAAGAACAATAATTTTGCATGGCTCCTTCACCAGACAGCTAGTGATTGCCTAGGACTGTAAGATGCTCCATTCATTTTGTCAGAAAACATCACTTCTGGATGCTGATCCTTCTGGATATAATTATTGGAAAGGGTGGCAATGAGTAGTTTGGAAGATCTAAAAATGTCATGTTTCTTTTGCACTATCCAGACAACTGGAATGGTGGATTTAAGAACCACTCTTCACTAGGTCAGGAGGATCCTCAATCTGTACTATGGCAGCACTTCTTCCTAAAACAAAGGCAGATGAGCTTTCCTATTGAGTTTTGGTGTGGATATGAGTCTCTATCCAAAGAGTTTTGCCTGGAAGAAAACAGGTCAGAAGCCACATCAAGAAGAAAATCATGCCTGAATTACTGACCCCTTCTGGTGCAGAACAAGTAGATTCGTAAAATGGGTTATTTATTAAAGAGTTTTAAAGCTCCAAATTGTGAACTGTCTCTGTTTATGTGCTGTGTTGAAGAAAGTCAGACTTGGCACATGTTTCTCATTAACTGTACTAAAGCAGCTCAGTTTCCCTAGAAATCCCCAGTTTCTCCTCTGCAATAGGGTAATCTAGAAGGCCCCTAATTTTAGCTCTTCAGTCTGAAAGGGTAGCACATACATAAGAAGTGCTGAGTGAATGCTGCTGAAATGTCTATGATTATGTGGAATGCTAAAGCAAATTGGCTTGCTTGGCATGTACAACATCATTAAAATCTTCAGAATAAGGTCTAAAAGCAAGGAAGTCTCGTAGATATTTGTATAACACATTTCACACATGAAGCTTTCACATAGCCATCTTAAACATCTGTCAGTGCAATCAAGAGACACTGTGTGTGCCAGGATCCCAGTAGCATAACTTATTTTAAACTGGTCATAGCAAAAAGCTAGCCCCTACGCAACCCAATATGTTGTCTATGCCCGAAATATAGGCCAATATTTGCACATTTGCAGAATAACCCTAGAACCTGGACACAAACAATTTGTTATTAGTTCTGAACAGGAAGAAGTAGACTGGGCCAAATACATTACCTAGTTTTTCTAGCATTCATTATAACAAAAGTGATATTTAGAAAACTAGTCTGTATGCTTTCCACTGATTTTCTCATTTTCAGGCAGATTAAATCACTTTGGAACTGTTTGCCTGTTTGTTGAGAACAGCTTTCAAGATGAGGTAATTAAAGGAAACCTATCAATTCAGTATATATTTTCAAGTTAATAATGTTGACATACTGTTCAAATAAACCTCCAATTTACTACAATCTGTTTTTAGACAAGCCCTCCGTTTTAACCTCCAAATGGAAGGAAAACTAAGTGACTTTCCTCATCTCACTTAATAGAGAACATATGTTCAAAGATAATACTGTAGGCTTGTTCTGAGAAGCTGTTCTTCCTCTGACAGAGATGCAGTGAGCTTGCATAGTAACACTGATGCATAATGAAAGTCCACACTGCCATAAATCTCATGCACTGCAGAGGTCACTTCAGAGAAAAAGAGGCCGCTGATCGGAGAAGCACATACGCACGCACAGGTGAAAAAAGAACCTGGTGTATCTCCTGTCAGCTGGAGGGATCGGAACTAAGAGCCACCTCAATCCTAATATTTTGGGGCAGGGGGGAGGAGATGGAGGTGACAGTGGAGGGACAGAGAGAGGATGGAAAGCAGGAAAGGATTTCTGCCATCACAAAACACAAGAAGCAGCTCTGAAATAGAACTATTTTAAATCCTTGCATTACAAACTCTCTGGAATAATTTCAGATGGAAAAGCGACAGTAATATCGACAGGAACTTTCATTTGTTTTATAAAGATTTATGTAAAACATACCTATTTTTATAACGTACACAAAGTATGTAGTTGTCATTTGCTTTTCCAGGTCTCAACATTTTAATCTACAAAAGAGGGTTAATTCACCTGCTGAGGCCACTGTACTAGATGCTGGAAAAGCTGTTAATAAAATTCACATTCCTTGAATCCCAGTCAATTCGTTGATTCGTTAGACTATGCCTATAAACAAGCCAACATTTTACTTGTATCCAGAAACAAATCAAAGCCACTTCAGTCTATTGTGCTCAATATCATGCCATCACACCGCTAATATGGGGGCCAAGTGTGATCACTTACATCCAGTAATAAAAGATAAACAAATATCCATCACCAGACATTATTAACATTTAGTTGCAGAGTTATCTGATCCAACAAAGCCATGCCACATCAAACCTTTCAAGTTCATACCCACCAAATCAAACAATGACAAGAATCACTGAACAATTCTTCAGTATGATTTGGCACAGTCCATGTCATAGTCCCTTGCCTAAAAACCAGAAAGTATACGTTTTCTTAGCAGCAAGACATAAATAAGCTTTTAATGATGAACCGTGGAGCTATTCTTAAATCTCGGGATTCTGGGGCTTAAATCTACATCAACATATAGCTGGGGCCCTGCTTTTACCTCAAGAACAAAATAAAACACCAGCAGTAGTGAGAAGCCATTCTGTGTTAAACCCTTGATACCATTTGATGTACCAGGGGATGGGGCATTAATACGGTAGCAGGCACCGTAGTTCTACCTCCGCTTCATCAATTCTCTTAAGACAGTGTTCTGTGACAGAGTTGTGGTGGAAAAGCACTTTTTAAATTTGTTTATTTTTAAAAGACATATACCTGAACAAGACCCTGAGTTTGGGTCTTTTGTTGCTTTTTGTTTGTTTGTTTAAATGTAGAGAGCATCCCAGGCAGTCTTGCTGGTGTTGCTGACAAGCTTCACCTTAAAATGCCGGCAGCACTGCAGCTAAATTTAGGAGTGACTGTCGTTCAGATTTCAAAAGTAAAGGTGGGAATTCAACCTGTGGTGCCTAAGCCTACACTTAAGACGCCAAAATATGGACATTAATGTCTAAATAAATGGTTTGGTTTACAAGAAACTCAAGTCCTACTTTAAATGGTTTTATTTGGAGGAGAGAAGTCTCCTGGGAGACCTTATAGTGGCCTTCCAGTATCTGAAGGGAGCCTACAGGAGAGCCAGAGAGAGACTCTTTGTCAGGAAGTGTA
>JAOXJM010000033.1:8932937-8954444 GCA_026413425.1 Tringa solitaria | reverse complement strand
TACAAGTGGAAATATTAAGAGTTATTTCCCATCTGAGGCCAAAATGAATATATTTTAAATTTCTTTTTTGCTCTCACACACATGGAATATGTTTAATATAATTCTCAATGCCTGTCGACTTCTTTAAAGCCTAACTGAGATAAATTTACTGTCAGAAGAAGGAACTGTGTATTCACACAGGAGTAATTACTTTTAGCCTTATTCCACATTTTAGTCTGAAACCTAGTGAGCATTTTCGTTGCCACCACAGAGAATCTGACATGAAGAAAACACCTCTGATTGTAATCCCATAACCTCTAACTTACTTTTAACTTAACTCTAGCTGTTACTATGATTACACTATAAAAAAAACTGCTGGAAGATCAATTGTGAATGGCGCCGGTAAAATAAACGTCTTTTACTTCACTTCATACACTATTGCAACATAGATGAGATTTGATCAACTAGCCAAGTTCAGCAAAAGCTGTGGACGTCTGGATATCAACCAACACTGTCTAGCATGTTTTCTTAAGCCAAATTTAGTATTAAGTAGCAGTGTCCAACATAATGGCTCAGTCCTGCTCCCACAACAAGACTTCTGTCAGGCAAATGCACTTGAGGTCCAAGAGGCTGGCTAGAGTCTTTAAGATTCCAGCACAACAGAGCCACACAGCCACTCTTACACTTCCATGCACACCTAGAAATCACAGCTGAGCCACGGTGCACCTCATTTTTGCCAAGGCAACATATTTTAGTAACAGTATAACAAAATATTCTGTGGTTTTATGGAGCTTTACCAAGGATAGGGAAGGATGGTGGTGCAGAATAATCACGTCCTCCTAGTGGTAGTTGTCCTAATCTGATTTTTCACATTTGAGATAAGAACATGTTATGGGATTTTGATAGATTTTTGTGTTATTTAAAATAAATATTTGCAGATAGGATGCACCTTGGATTTTAGCGATGTTACAAAGGTAATTCTGCCTAGAGGTCTCCACTGTTTTCTAGATTCCACCCACACTTAAATGTCAGATGTTCTTCCGACTAGCTTTTGATCTAGGCAGATACTGCCTTTTTGGTCTAGACCTTTAACTTCTGAAATGAATAATGTTGTTTATATGCTTAAAACTCCTTGAGACTAAGTATAGTAAATATGCAACATCCTTCAACATGATTGCAAATTATTTATTATGATTACTATGCTGCACAATGTGAAAAATAGATATTTCTATAGAAACAAGGTTATTTTTTGCTGTGACTGAGTTAAAGCCTGACAGCTTTTGCTAACAGGACGTGCTGTTATTTTGTCTTTTTCATTTATACCACAACTCTTCCCCCTCTGGGTCAGAAGCAAGTACAGTTGGGCACTGTCACTCTGATTCTGCCTACAGATTTCAGAGTAATCTCAGTGCAATTCACAAAATTTACCATTTTTTATTACTGAAGTTTATGGATTATTTTTCAGGAACAATTTAGATCAATTTCTTTTTTTCTGAATGTCATTGACTGAGGTTATTCTTCTTTTGTCACTAGTGATTGTCGTTGTAGGGAAATCTTAGATTCTTAGCCTTAAAAATTTTCTTGCATAGCCATGAAAACATATCATTCTGTTATTCTTTAGTGTAGAATTTATATTAATTATCTTCCTAACTTGCCTGCTTTAATGCTAAAACTGCACTAACATGTTTTTTGGTTTATGCTTGAATTTATATACCAACAGCATCTTAAAGCCCAGGATTGTTCTATGTAATATCTAATTGCAACAGCATTACAGCCAGGAAATGAAGTAAATTATATTGAATAAGCTCAGAATTCCTGTTTGAGTTACATCCATGAAACACAATTGTATGCATCTGTCTGTAGCAATGATACAATAAGACATCTTGTAAATGTTTACAGTTACCATTTTAGTGTCTCTAAGTTTTATTTCTCTATTAAATACCATTGGGTTTCTCTTGCTATTTATAAAGTAGCTCTGCCTCACAAAGAATAGAAAAACAGCAAAACCAAGCAGGACAGTAAATTCATCTCAGGGTTCTGCTGACATCAGAAACCACTCAAGCATTGCTCGAGAGACTCTTCATGTATTTATAACCCTGTAGTTCAGTTTCCTTCCATGTATTCTATAAACGGGTGACCTACCAAACCTATTCATGACAGCCAATATGGATCCCTTATATACTGTCTGATATTAGGACCCACACTCCAATCACATTTGAAAATGTCCTGGACAAAAACATTTATCATGTAGCAAAAACTATAGGAGCTGCCTGCTAAATATTATCCATAAAAACCAAACTATTGGAAAGCGGGACTGACAAGATAAAAGTAACTTAAGGGTCACTTCAGAGATGAGAAGAACATCTGGGTTTTGCACAAACAGTGCTGGGTTTGCTTTATTAATATATATCTTTGTTAATAGACTTCTGATGAGCCCCAAGGCAGAGCTTTTTGGGTCATGTACTCAGCCTTTCCTCAAAGCCAGGTGAAGGCATCATTTAATGAGGGATGCTACACAGCTTCTACCTGCTCAGGTGTCTTAAGTAGATCTTAAGTGATGTTATAAGCATGGTTACAGTGCCTTGTTCTCCTCCTAGTGATTCCATTGATGTCCTTTCTACTCTTTTTTCATCATTCTGAGTAGTTCATGCTTTTTCTGAAACCCATTACCAGCAAGCACAAGTTTAAGTAGTGAGACTATTAAAGGTCAATGTGTTGTTCCTAACAGCTTTTTGGCAGCACAGAGAACATGAGACAAGACACGGCACTCTGTGACTACAGTGAAACCCACATATTGGGTTCTTTGGCTGAGGGGAGAGATCTGATGAGCCAGGGATGTTTCTGGCATGCATGTTTGTATGAGCATGCTCCATCAGCGTTATATCCCTCACTTACATAACAGTGGACTAATTTTCTAACGTTATTCGTAAAATAGTACAGTATCATTCACGTTGGATAAATCTTTTTCTTAAATAGGCTTGACAGAACAGTTTCTGTTTATGCCTCTTTGAAGGTAAACTAGGGCTTACAGCAGGAACAAGTAAAATGCCACTGGACTTTTTTGTACTTTATTGGGAATAAGATATTTCTATTTTGCTTACTATATTAAAACACTGCTTATTTAAATTAATCCCACTCCCTTTTAATTGCAATTAGCTTTCCTGCTTCAAAGCTAGCTTAGTTGCTTTGGATCTTCTAGTTTTATCTAGGTGTCTCATTTAATGGCACAAATTTACCCACAAAATATTAGGGTAAGGTGTAGATGGCATCTGGGTGCCAAAATTCCAACATTCCAGTTCTGAAAATTCTGTCCCAACAGCATTTTTTTTATAAGCTTTTTTTCTTTTTATAAGGTGTGGATTTTATGCTGTGCAGAATGAAGTAGCGTTCACAGTAAGTGCGATTTGGAATGACTGAGCCTTCACCACTCTTGTTGTGAGCTCTGAAGCAAATCATTGCTCTCTCTGCTACACTTCCTTCAACGGTAAAATTGTAGTATCTTCCTCAGAGCAGGGATGGAAAAATAACCAGTAATGTAAACATGTAAAAAATTTTGTGATCCTTAACTATACACTTCTAAAATTAGAAGGTCATGAGACTGGTAGCCTTTGGTGTAATGATATTTTTTACTACAGTAGAATTAGGAAACTGTCAGAGAAATTACCAGAACATGAAGATCATTTGTTGTTTAATCTTTCACTAAACATTTGTCAGTTATCAGTTTCTTGAGGCAGGATTATGGTAGGACTGGGTACCAAAATGTCCTCCAGCTTTGTCAAGAGATTAATTAAAGGGGAGCCCAGGAACCTGCACCACCAGCTGCAGGACTGTATGCAGGCCAACAGGAGCAAGCACACCTCTCGGTACTGCCTCCAAACTGAAATAATTGAGAACCAATTTATGACTCATCTATAATACACTGTCTCTTCAGTCTGTGCTTTGTTCATAAACAGATGGACTGTAAATATTCATGAAACAAATTTTTCATAACCAACTTGTAACCTCATAACCAAACACTAAATGGATAAACCTCTGTGAAAAGATAATTGAAACAGATCTCTGGGTGTAAGAAATATAGAACATAACACCATAAACCCTGACTAGACATTTTTAGAATGGTTTTAGTATTTGAAAGACACTATTAAATGACATAATGAAACTAAATTAACCTGGTTTTGCAATGACATTTGACAGTCCTTACTAAATTGTTCTCTATTGGGCACAAGAGAAGATTTAAAAGATCAGGAGTGCTTGGTTTAGAAATAAGGTGAAGGAAATTCTTTTCTAAAAAATATAGGTGGCATAGTGGCATATTTTTACATTTCTTTTTATTCATAAGGCAATAACAAATGGACATTCATAATTATGGCAGACTAATACATGTTTGTAATGTTTGTGTTAGCCTGTAATTTCAATTCTATGGCCATTATTTTGTCTGAAAAGCTTCTAATTTTGTTTCTTCTTTCCTTTTGCATTTTTCCACTTTGAAGTAAATACACTTTGAATGGCAGAGTCTTTCAATTCAGCAACAACACTATTAACAAGAAATATACCCCCCAAATGGCAAAGCAAATCATTCAGTTGGGTTCACTCTAGAAAAATAGGCTGCCTGCAACACCAGAAAACCATTTCTTCTTGTTTGCATTTGTTGTGAAAGGGCAGAGTAGAGGCAGGCAATGGATCTCGTGACTTCTGGAACTGCTAGAGACCTTTTGACAGAGAAACTAGCATATGACGAATTTGCCCATACTCATGTCTCTGTAACAACCCATCAGCTGAGTATGGGATTAAGGGTGGACTGCAAAACCTGCTAAACTCTAAGCAGAATCCATGGGCTTTGTAAATATTGAGACCACTGCTGGGAAGTGTTTGGTATGCAGGTGTTTATTAATCTTGCTTTGTTTAGCTAAAAAACTATGGCTGATTTGAAAATAATTTTCTAGATGTGTAAATTTCACAGTTTTATTTGTAACCTCCCCATTGTAGGGGTTCATTGATCAGTCACAGGACAGGTCATGATAAAATGAAGGGTCCTGCATTAACAGAAGGATACCATGGTATTAATATATCCCAGACCATAAGTGTGGAAGCTGGCAGGGTCAAAAAGTAGGCTCTACTATAGCCTAGCAAAAAGATCTACTACATTTTGAATTATTTTCCCATCTCCAGTAAGGAGCTCAGAACAAATCAGAAACACATCCTGTTTATTCCTTGTCATCTAGCTCGGGAAGAATAAAATTATTAGGGGAAAATAGTTCCCTATATATTTAATGGAACAAAAACCCCAAACCAATATACTGGGCACCTCTGGAAAGACTTGTAGGTATTGTAATGTACTAAGAAGCTGAGTATTTTTGGTTCTGTTAAATGATGCAGTCACAACTGACACATAAATAATAAAACCATAACGTTGGCAAATATGGGTAAAAGAAAATGAGACAAAGTGTTCCTCTGGTTGTGCTCAGAGGGAAAGATAGGACAAAGGCAAGGTTTGTCTTACCCCCTTCTTCTGAGGGCTCGTCAAGCACGTAGTATTAAGATAAACACCCAGCTCTAAGGAAACCTACATTATGCTCCAACTGAGAATATACTGAGAGTCACAGCTTACAGGGAAATGAGAGTTAGAAGCTGATTCAGTGGTTCTATAGCACTCAGCTCTTTACCCTTACAGAGGAAAGCGAATCCACAAGATAGTAGCCAACTCTGTGAAGTATCAACCGTGTAAAAAGTTGCTAGAGTGGGGTCCAGAAATGAGTTGAATGCTTTCTGTATTTATTTATTTTTTTAGTTCATAATGCTCCTAAAAGTATAGTTTCATTGTGTTCTTTTGAAGCCATCTTGTTTTAATTTAAAATCATACAGAGCCCAAATAGGGCTATGTTTTCAGACCTGGAGAGGACTTAGGTTCCCAAGTAAAGTGCCACAAGTGGAACTAGATATAAAATCATTGTTCCCCTAGATAAAAAACCAAACCAAAACAAAACACAAAAAAAACCCAAACAAACCAACAACAAAACCTGAAAGCAGAGTTCCTGTAGCAGAATAGGAGATTTGAGTTTCATTATATCCACAAAACACTGACATTCTGATTTTTACAGTAATCATTAGAGCAAGAAAAGAATGGAACATTCTAACTTTAGACGTTATGACAAAAACCAGATATCTTATTGGAGAGAAACTGCAGGAGTTTCAGGAGTTTACAGCCACAGCAACCTCAGTAGTGGCAATTCTAAACTGAAAATAAACAAAGATGTGAAATGTATAAAAACCTCAAAAGGAATATAAAAGACAACGGTTGTACCACAGCATGCAATAGCTGCTTTATGGTTATTTCAACATGTACAAAGTACCTACCATGATAGGATCTTAAACATGCTTCTGAAATTTTCTAGGGTAAAATTTATTTATGTAGATTGAAAAACAAAGCACTTAAAATTTAAGAAAAGCTAGACTTAGGCTGGTGCTATAAATGTCATTCTCTCTTTATGCCTTCCCAACCCATGCACTAACTGAAGCAGGGCACCCTTAGGCAAATAATAGGCTATCATGTAATTGTACACCGTATCATAATGTATTCACTCTAGAGGGCAAAATTAAAGATATATTTACTTTCATGGGAAGAAAAAAGCAAGTAAAGATGGTGAAGATTTTAGAAGCCTGTATTTGTCAAGAACATTGAATTAAAAGGCTTTTTGTAAATGGACTTTTTCTAACTGGTAAAAGTATCACGTTGATATTCTCCACAGTTACAACTCTAGCCCTGGTAGCAATAATGGAAGTGATGTTAGAAGTACGGCTCAAGGCACTGAGGCTCAAATTGCTGTCATCACCAAGGGGAAATGTTACATCTAATTGTAGATTCTCAAACAATCAGCTAGCCTCTTTTAGTCTGATGACCCATCAAGATTTGATACTGAACTGGAAATAGTCTGTACATAAATTCTTAATGTGACTTGTGGAACACACTGTTCAGATCTTGTCCTCTTTACATTCAGTTTTTGAATTACTTTTTGTAGTATCTTATGGCATTTAACAAAGAACATTTAACAATCAGAAAATGTGATTTCATACAGGTTCACTTTAGTAGAAGCACAAGCATGCTGAGATCTAAGGGACAACTCTCACAAGAGCCTGTATTCACAATCACCTCAGTTGCCTCAGTTTCAGAATGAAAATAAGCTAAAGCTTTTCACTCAGCAGGTTTCTTTTCCTCATTCTAGCAGGTAATTCATTTAAATACTAATAAATTATCAACTTTTATCTTGGTCCTGTTGCTGCAATAACAAATTAATTCTCAGTATTATTCAAAGGGTAAAATACAGACCTACTTACCACCAAAGGCTGAGAGTATTCCAATTGTACATTTTGGTTCATGTTTATTTCCAGTAATAATATTAACTACACTACTCAATAAACTAAAGTGCATGAAATGGAACTTACCTTCTAAAATATGCAATTCCCATCTGTAGCCACTGGATGGACTTACGGAGCCAGTGAATATTTCTTGATTGTAGACAAGATGCACAATTAGGTGAGCAATTGGGAAGAACTTTCCCTTCTGGGCAGTAGGAGTTTTTTGTAGAAAAGGTCTGAGCCTAAAAAGCAAGGTACAAGAAGGGATTTTAGCCTCTCCTCTTCAATCGATCCTTATTTTTCAACACAATTAGTTTAAGAAAAACTAGGCCATGCAAATGTGAAAGAGTAATAAGAAAATTAGTTTGTAGGAGAACATACAGGTCAGTTCCAAATGTGGTTATTTGGCATTAAAGTTTTAGGACAAAAGCACTAAAAATTGTATGGAAAAAAGCTAGGGTTTTTTTGATAGCTCAGTTTGCAAACAGAAACAGAGCACAGTTATTTAAAGTTCTGCTTTATTTTTAAAACATATGCTACTTTAAAATGCTCATATTCTTTAAATTAGGGCAGTATTTGCTTAAGCGATCTTACCTTTTTCTGGAATAGAAGCCACATGAAAGTTTGAATTACTCTGCATGATAAGTATAAAACAAGCCTTTACTCTTTAAGTAAGATCATCAATGAATATAATTTTTTTATTTCCTTTTTTATTATAGCTGGATGTTGCAATTACCTCTGAGTATTTTGAGTGTATTATATTTACCTATAGTACAATCTCTTTAATTCACTTGTTTAGACCAGTTACCATTTCAGTGTATACAGCAGTGATAAAACACATACGTGATTCCACATCCTGTGTTCTGCTGTTAGCTGTGTGGCTAAGAGAAGTAGTAGGTATCAGTAGTAGAAGGAAAACTCAGTAAATTCACCTCAAAGAAAGTCCAAGTAAATAGGGCGCTTGCAGTTGCTGCAGGGAGAACTAAGTGAATTTGGAGAATGAAAGTACATATGTTATGAGCTTAGGAGAAAGAAGAGCTGTTGCACAAATCTCCCCTTACCCGCTGTTCTAAATCTGTGGGCAGTGACAGTGACTAGTATGGCCCTTTCACTCCCCCTCTGCAGATACACCCAGTTACAGGATCCAAATGTGGATTGCATGGTTTTATCATTTTATCTGACTGCCATCACCCTATTCTGTCCCAAACAATTTAGAATAGCACCAAACTTAACTATAGCTGAGGTTGCTCTGAAAGCCTGAATTTCTTTTGTCTTTGTACTGTGAAGGTCATATGCAGAGTCTGTGTAGTGAGGGAATGTCCTCTGACTCTTTATTTAATTGCATGGGATAGTCTTACTGGATACCTATTATAGCCAGGATGAATGAGATACAGTTTAAATAAGCCTGTGAGCAGGGAAGGAAGGCTGGGTCAGGTTCAGTGCTACTATCTTTTGCTTTCAGTCCTCTGCTGGAACAAAACATGAAAGGAGACTATAGGCATGTCTCAGCTAATAACCTCTTCCGCATTCTAATTCACTTCTTAACCATGTACAACAGCAACTGTATGGATAAAACAGCACCTGCAGAAAAATCCCTCTGCATCTCACCAATATGTTGCAAATTCCTGTTAATTTTTAGAAAAGCAAATAAAGCCTGAGATAGAGCCCAAACCAAACTAACTTAGCAGCCCCATTTAAAGCTATGCACATTCTTCAACACCATTCTAAGTCAGGAGCTGATATCCACGAATTAATTGCTTGTGATGATCACACAGGCCATGGAATAGGATGGAATGACACCTCTTACAATTACAATAATCGTAGTGCCCATCACTGGACGCAAAATGCGTGCAATGTGTCTCTGGCATGCCAGGGCTCCTGAATGCCATATGCTGTCCTGACCTCAGCTGGGGGAATACCATCTGGCAAAGAAGCCCTGCAGTTGGCACTGCAGACTGCAGGCTCCTCTCTCTCCCTCCCCACTTCCTACCCTACCTCTAATGACAATTACAAAAACAGTGATCTTGCAGGAATGAAGTCAGGCTACAAGAATATTGAATGACTGACTCAGAGACTAGGAATGGGGCTGGCAACTCTAGAGACTGCCTGATATGTATCATTGCCTAAAAGCAGAATTGTGACAAATCAGGTTCTCCTTTACCACTCTTGAGGCAATGAGATCCCCTCCCTGTTCTCCCCACTACATACAGTGTCATGTCACAGGTGTGCGTCTCCCTGCTAAAATCCTCCTGGAAAACATCATACCTCAGCCAAGAATGCTTCCCCCTGTGAAGTCCCTGAGCACGGCTTGCTATTCTTGGCTGGTTCTGACCTCCTTTAATATCCTGACCTTATTCTGGAACTAGGTGTTGGTCCGCTTTGATCACGCCAGACCAACCAAACAGCAATCTTCTCATACCAGCGCTGATTTAGGAAGCCTTTGCTAAGCTGCTGCCTTGGGAATCTTCAACCATTCAGCGATTAGGTCACAGACTTCCTTCCAGGGTAGGTGGCACCATGAGCTGCCAGCTCCAAGCTTCGATGGTAAACTGGGTGGGGCAGCATCCTAAAATTACAGAGGGCGATGTAGACAGAGCCTATGGAATTACTAGTACCACTAATCTAACCACCTACATAAGCAAATCAAGTGAATCATCTACCTTACTGGTCCATTAAGCCTCAGACACACACAAGATACTGGATATATAATGGTGGACTGGCTCACATGAATTGGACTTTTAAACTGCTTCTAAATTACATGTTACAATTCAAGCTACTTAAAGACACGTGCTCTGTTTGGGAATGGTCCTCCTTCAGACAGAAAATCTAAGTAATTTATTATTCTACATGAACCACTGAATATGAAACTGTTTATTCCTATGAATATAATATTTGTTTAAAGTTCTAAAACCAAAGAATTGCAGGATAATCTCATTATTCTACCACTATGTCAAAATTTTCAATCTACTCTATTAGGAAATATGAAGTAAATATCTATATCTATAATGTTGCTTTTAATTAAAGCTCTGTCAGGTAATTAGTTGCTAGAGCCACAAATGACATAGCTGATGCAAAGCTCTGAATCTTCTCACTCACAGATTGCTTGGTAAATTGCTTTATTTGCGTTGGATGCACTACTAAAATCATTCAAATTAGTAACCAATCTGTTCCTGTTACTGTACACCTGAAAGTGTAATAGCAAATCTGTCCTATTACAGCCAAATGACAAATATCAGAAAAAATGTTGCCAAGACTGCCTGGTTTGTCTGTGTTGAGGCCTGTGGATTCCCACCTGTTCTGTGCAATGCCACTGTGTATATTATGTCGCAGCACAGGCTAAGCACAGCTTGGAACACCGCAAGTGTGGGTGACATATGACATTCAATCTGAATTCCCCTCATTTAATTAACACCATGTACTTTCTTTGACACACAAAAATTATAGTAGCATATTCTTAAAATTTAGAAAATTGGCTTTGATTTCTTTTTGGGCATTCATGAGTGCCATTCTGAAGATTACAGTACTCACATTGCTCAACCCTGACAGTTGAAATGTCTGAAACTCGTGCCAAATTATTTTCTGCATATCCAAAGTGCTTGCATATACTCATGCCAATAGGTATTTCTTATCTCCTTACATTTGAGTTGTAATTTCAGATTAGCTTTTTAAAGGCATAGACTATCAATATATGCTTCCATGTGTTCTGTAACCTATTTCTACTCAATTCCAAGTCTAATTTCTGATACTACATACGCAGCCTTTGCTCATTTAAAGCAAATGTCCATGCAAATATGAAGGAAGAAGGAATTTAAAAGGAAAAATAGTAATTTGCAATTCCTGAACAACAGATGAAAACATTGATAAACCTTCTATCCTGGAGAACACCTGCTTTTATTTATATATAATCAAATTCCAAAGCCAGAAGTTGGTAACAACAGACTTCTCTCCCCACTAGCAAATGTGTATCTAGAGCTGACCAATTAAGTTCACAGGCACGCTCAACGAAGCAAGTCCCGATCCAGGGGGTAATTCTACCCCTATTTTGCTAGTCTGCAGTGCTTTAAGAGTCCCTGTACTATATCCCAGCTATCTGTGCTTGACTTTGGTCCTCGCTGCTTTATAACAAGGTATGTCTTTTTATGAATTGGTCTTTTATTTAAACTTAAGAAAATGAGATGTGAGATGTGAACGCATATGACACAGTGTACTTTTCACTTGGAAATGTGAGTCTTGTACTGCTTGCTAACGTGCAGATTGCATGCCACAAACCCACCCTCCTTAGACATCCAATCCAACCCTAATGAGGGAATGGATTCCTTCAAAAGAAGTGGATAGAACAATGCAGGATATTAATTTCATGTACCAATATGCATGGGTATGTACCAATATGCATACTGATTTCATGTACCAGTATGCATTTTCCTTATCCGTGATTCAGAGCCTCTGGATGAGCTCAGAGCCAATGGTGACTCTGAAAATCATGGGAACGCTCTTTATACGTACACTTGAGACAAAGGTTGATGGAAATGAATGCCACAATTACATGAAGATGATGTACATTCATGTGTGTCGTAATTTAAAAGGAATATAGTGGTTTAGCATAAATTATAAAACTTGTAGTACTATTAGTATGGAGAACCGTACTGTGATCTTTTTTCATAGTATGTTGTTCTTGCATCAAGGAGTTCAGTGATTTCTTAATATAGCAGTATTATGTAGCAGCACTACTTAGATAAACTGAAGTGGCCATGTCATTTAATCCAAAAATAGAACAACACTTCTCCCTAGAAATACCTACAGACTGTAACTGCAGTTTCATAAGCAGCTTAAGGTAATCTGAGTTTGCAAAGTCACAGAAAGCAGCTGTTCTCTCCTCTACCTCTGGCTGTAAGTTTCTGCCCTTCCCTTGCCAGGGCACTATGCTGTAAAACACCACCATGCCATCACACAGCCATTCAGTGCCCTGAACAACGCTACCTTACATCCGGCCAGCGCAGGGAACACAGCAGCAAACTCAATGACAATTTGTACAGAGGTCTTAGGCAGCATTTTTGTTAGATGGTACTGAGATGTGAGTGAGTCTGGAACCCAGAGATCCGTTTTCGTGCTTAAGCTCCTGACACATTAGATGTCCACGTGCTTCAAAATGAAATCCAAAGCAACTAGTGAGCTGATCAGGAAACCGCTTGAAGCCATTGTTTTAGGAAGTACTTGCCTACAGCAGGTCGAGAGGGAAATCTCAGTGCAGGGCTGCAGGTGCTCTGTGCCATCTACTTGTGTGTCACCACACAGAATTTCCAGAAGGATGTCAGGACAGACCATTGTTCTCTGCTAACATGATCTAGCAGGGCAGAACACCTTGGTGGTAACTCTCCAATTTACAAAATGGTATTAGTCCTTGGTCAGAGGTGGGAAATCTGGCCAAATTCCTTCTTTGGCCAAATGCAGTTAAACACAGATTTCTCTGAGATGTTCTCTGGTCATCAGGCTAACATTCTGCTCTTGGATAAGGGCTTGAGTAAAGTAAATGGTCAGGCACTTGTGGTACATGAAGAGAAAAGGGAATGTCAGGCTCATTGGGCAAGATAGGAAACACGACACTAATCCTTTCATGTAAAAAGAAACAAAGAAAGAACACATCTTAATGACACGATTAACCAATAGTATGTATGGGAAACACAGATCTGCATCTGAATGTAAGCGGGAAAAAAAGATTTAGCTTTCTTACATGTGAGCTGCTAATTACTCTCAATTAAAAACAAAACAAAACAAAAAACCCATCCCATAGATTTGTCTTATAAAACTTCCAGATGGAAGCTGTGTGTGTCATGCATTAATTTACTTTACCAAGTCTGCAGTTTCTACAGCAAGGTAGTACTCACACAGAAGTCCCTACTTCCCTCTATGCAAGGTTATGTGAATAATGATGAACAATGAGGTGTAAATGTATCTTACAAGACTGTATTTTCACTGTCTCAGCCAGAATGCCTCCAGGTCAAGTATCAGAGATGCATGCCATAGCACCACCTGCCAGACTTTTTGAAAAGGTACAGACATATCACCGATCCTATTTTTGGGTTCTTCTTTCCTGAATTGCACAAAAGAGTAATGAGGCTACAGAGCAATTTCTACTTCTTTCCCCTGTCTTGGGCTGCAAAGATTGCCTTTCATTTTTAAGATGCTTCTAATAGTTAATACCAAGGAGCACAAAATAAGTATTGCTGCTATAAAGACTGTGAACAAGGAGACTTCCTGAAATCCTGTGTCATGGGCCTTCTGACATCTTTAAACATACACCGTGCACAGAACTTTAATCCTCTCCCTTAAAAGCAGCTAAAGCAACCTGAAGACTATTTCAGATTGGACTGTCTCTCTTTACCTGAGAGTCTTTTTATGAGTTGCCAGACAGGTCACCCAAATTCTCAGTTGAAAGAGCAGAAGAATCAGCTACCATATTCTCACATTTCCACGGGAGCTCTCACATCAACGCAGAACATCTCATTTACATGAATTCCCAAGTGCAAGAGGATACAGAAGAACAAGTATTAGCCACAAACTCTGGTGATCACTAGATTTGTATTGAAAAGATAATAATAAACTGCCTGTTCTACTTAAAGACTGCATTCAATAACAGCTTTATTTCCTTTTGTTTTGGAGAATGAAGATCAGTTGCAATGTTATTTCTAATCCACTTTCACAACATAGAATATCTTATAAAAAGATACTTAAACAGGGAGACTAGGCTATATCAGCTGCTCTTTGAAGCAGTCCATAAAAATGGAATTTTAGCTGCCATAATGAGGTAACACCTGTATTCCTGGCTGTAAAATGTCTGGAATTCAATCAGATTTGAACTTTGCAGCGTGTTTGCATACAGGGTCTGTTCTCAGTTCTCTGCTCTCTGGACAGACCAAGAGAGCATGGATTGTTCCCCTTTGCAGTTAGAAAAGGAACAAACTTTCTTTCTAAATAAGTTCAGCTTTTCTACCTATCTTAGCAAAATCAGCATTAATGGACAGCTTGGGACTCTACATTTCATCACAAACTACAGCCATAAACAGCTACCAAGCCTGGTGCAGTTTGGCTCGATTTAATGAGATAATTTGTGTATTTCAGAGCACTACATCTTAAATTTAGGTTTACAGCCAATCCATCAGGACAAGAGGAGAAAGACAAACAGAGAACAGCCCAAATTTAGCAGCTATGACTAAAGCACAAGGACATTGCAAGTTGTTTGCCGTATCTGAGAGACATTTTACAAGTGTAAGTCTGAGAAAGAAACAGAGACTGCTGAGGGTGCCCAGGTGGCTGGCTGGCAGCTGGAAGTGCTATGGCACCCTAAGAACAGCTGAGAGGGTATTAGCAATACTGCAGCACCTTAGAACACATGGAGATGTTTTCTAAAATAATCTGTTTTAGCTAGACAGGAAGAAGTAAATTGAGCTGTTTTCTTCTGATTCTGCTACTCTTGCAAGGGCCTCATTCTGTTTCTCTTCTGTGATCTACTTCAGACTAGAGAAAGAAGGAGATGTAATATATGGGACTCCTGTAGTTCAGAAATCTGCTATTTCCTGCAGCACAGCTAAAGTCATAGAAAATTTAGCTGAGATGTGAGATTTTGTGATCCTATTAGCAAATATTTAAGTACCACTGAAGACACACATTACATAAATGGGATGGAATGGAACTACTCACAATTGATTATAGGAGCGGCAGAAGGGAGAAGCACGAGTACAAATTACAACAAACACAGCTATACTGACGCATGGAGGGCTGTAGTCTTGTCAGAGCAGCAGAATATTATTCCCCCTCCCCACCTCATTTTGTACAGAGGGAGAAACAGAACTTACGTACCCATGATGGTACATCTCCAACTGGGCTTCTTTAAATTATAAACGTCTCTTATAGCAGAAATAGAACTCCTGCTTTTTCATTGGCAAGAATAATTTTTAAACATCCTTGCACTGAACAATCTTTTTGTAAAAAATGTAAAATAGGCTTTTATGAAATCAAAAGCAGAGTATGAAGGGTGCCACAGTGAAAGTATTTAATTTTAAAACTCTAGCTCTGCTTCATTTTCCAAGTTTAATTATCAAAAACTGCTAAGATCTCTACTAGAAGGAATGGAACATTTTTTTTTTTAATACTAGATCAAATTTTCTCTCAGAAAAGAAATGGCTTTTTTCTCTTCTTCTCATGTGTGCAGCCTTTAATTAGTCTGTTCAGACACAAGCAGTATTAGCTAGACTCTGTCACAATTACCCACATTTGGTAGCTAATTACTCCTTGAATAGTCTTAAGGCTACCAGCAATTTTAGTACAATTGGCAGCCTGGGGCCCCTAGGAGCTGTTCCAGCAACCAAGAATAGCTGGAACAGAGAGGCGGGCCAGCCATGACCCTTTCTCCTCAGCCACAACCTAACATACCTACTATGCTAAAGGCAAGAGCAACACAGAAATGAAAATAATCCCAAGTGGCTAAATGTGCTCTCTTTATGGTCTTTTTAAACTAATGGAGTAGCATAAAGGGACTATGGGGAAACGGAAAATAGGATCTTTTAAATGCTAAAGCATTGGCAGGACTACTAATGATTTTTCAATTTTGCAATGTTCCATTAAAACAACAGTACAAAACACTTACATGGGATCAGATTCTGACACAAGACTTTTATTCTAGTGTAATTTTATTCACTGATGCCTTATATTGCAATCATTTACATCACTGCAATATGAGTGTCAAGTGGGTATAAAATGCTGACTTGATTTAGCAACATTTCAGATATATTTTACACAGGTAGAAATTACTTCACAAGGGACACAGTGGAGACCAGTGTCTGTGATTTCAGTAAAATGATTACTGCTGTACCTTTTATGATATCAATGGAAGACTAAAATTAACATAAAAATTTAAATGAGAATTTCAGTTTTAAATACTCTGTTAATTCAGATTCTATTCCACAATTCCAAAGAGTGTTGCTTTGCAAATTCAGCAGCACTAGGTTTGCAAAGAGCAAGGAATTCCTTTTAAAAAACTTCACAAGGTTATGAGGGATCCCTTTCTAAGTCTTTCTACGGTTACATCCTCACTGTAGAATTAGCTCATTACCTCTGTTTTCCTAATTCCTTCAGTTTAGGCCAGTGTTCCCGCCAAAAAAAAAACCCCAAACATTAGTTACCCATCAGATTGTCAGAGAGAACTATCTCTTCTTGCATTGCACGACCATTTGATCTGGTGCAAGACAAGAGGTGCCAGCACTCAATGTACACAAGTTTGGGGGAAGAGCAGAAGTGGCTCTTTTCACTGGCTGCCTGTTGTTACTCTGGAATAAGTGTACAGTAAAACTGCACCTCATCAGGTGCCTCTCTGGAAACTTCTCTATTGAACTGCAAAGACCATAAGAACTGACAAAAGATGTTGCAAGGTTTATTAGCCCTCGGGTTAGTAGCTATCCATAGTGCACAGTTGGCAACTACGTTTTTTTAATTTAAACTTTAGCTTATCACTGCGGTTGAGCAACCTAATACAAGTATACTTATGGACGTGTCAGTGCTGCTGAGGTTGACTGTAAGATGGACACTGGACTCTGAGCAGCAGCAGCAGCTTAGC
Source organism: Tringa solitaria (assembly GCA_026413425.1). Lineage (NCBI taxonomy): Eukaryota > Metazoa > Chordata > Aves > Charadriiformes > Scolopacidae > Tringa > Tringa solitaria. The sequence continues at coordinate 8,937,505 of JAOXJM010000033.1, read as the reverse complement.
TCAGCTGTCAGCAGCAGCACCACAAAAGCTGTAAGTTTGAAGATACATTGCCTTTGCCAGCAATATTGACTTAAGGTACTACCAACAATTTTTCCTTACTTCCTGCCTGTCCTCTTCTCTTGATATCCATATGACTTTTACCAACACAACTGTTTGTAAGGGCACACTGCAACTCAGGACCAGGGAACTAAACAGGTATTACAGAAAAATTCTGAAAAAAATCCCATTGTTAGGCAGTTTAACCTGAATTATTCTCACAATTCACTTCCCAAACATTCACATAAACAGCTGTGTTGGCACAGCTGAAAGGGTGTCAGGAACAAGCAGCTGGCAGTTGAGGTGGGTTCTGGAAACGCCTTAAACAAGCTGCTGCTGGGAAAAGTGTATATGGAACAATACCTTTACTGTGTCTGTCTTGGCACTGCATATCTGCATGTCCATTGGCCAGTTCAGAGCTATGGCCCATGACTTTCCAGGCACCAGTAATCCTTTTCCAGTGCTTGTGAGGGAATTTCCCTGTTCTTCTGGGAGCAGAGTGGGGATTAGAGAAACAGCAGTGGTTTTAGCACCTGATCGCAAATCACCAGCCTAAGGGAAAGCAAAAGTAAAACCTATCAAATTTGTGTTCCACTGAAGTACACATGCAAACCTTGACCTCCTGACTAACTATAGCAAAAGATACTCCTCGGGTCAGTTTCTCAGTGGAAACTATGCAAAGACAATGTCCAAAGCACTGCAAAAAGTCCTCTCTGGCTCCAAGAACCAGAAGGCTTCCCAAACTAACTCTGTGGTCTCCTGACTCACAATTTCAGAGACATCAGAGTCCAAGACTGGAAGAAGAGACAAGAGCAGCAGATTCTGAAGAAGAGATAAAATTACTTCCTAAAAAAGTCCTGGGCATTGATCGGATAGTAAGACAGACAGATTGTAGGACAGATAGAACAGATATTGTGAAAAAAAAAGTTCATAATGAGGGTAGTTAAACACTGGAGCAGGTTGTCCAACGGGGTCTATTGATTCTCCATCCTTAGAGACACACAGAACTAAGCAGGACGAGGCCCTGATCAACCTGATCTCAAATGGCCTGCTCTGAACCGAGGGTGGACCAAGGGACCTCCAGGATCCTTTGAAACTAAATTATTCTATGATTCGGTGACCAGGGAGCACCATGTGCATGACTCTGTTGAGGCTTTAAGTGCAAAAGGCAACATGGTTTAAACTTGGTAATGCTCAGGATTAATCCTAAACAAGAGTCAAAGCAAAACTCAGCCTATCCTTTTATCATTTATCCATTTCTCCAAGCTCTTCTTTCTTTCTCTTTCAACCTTCTTTCTTAAAGTATTCCATGAGGTCACAAAAAAATTTTCTTTTTTTAAAAAACATGTGATTTGCCACTTGAGTTTGCCATGTAAGCATTAGATAATACAAGTGGTTTTGAGGAGCTCAGGGAGTAGGAGCAAAACCTGAAAGGTGAAGAGTTACTGTTCAATTTTCAGTTTTTATAGTAGCAAAGGTGTTAAATATTTTTTTCTGAGTCTCTTTCCAGATTGTGGAGATCATGTCTCTTCCCACCTCTTATTTCATATGCTTTTGAAATTAAGGAAATGTCCATAGCTCTGATACTGTTAGTAGTTTCATCAGAGCAGTGAGGGAAATGGGGGCTTGTTTGTGGCACAGAGCGTGTTCTCACTCTTCCTTAATATTGCTTATAGCAGTACAGAGCCCACATGAAGCCTTAACATAAGGAAAACAAGGCCATAACTAAATGCAATTCATTTTGAGGGCTAAAGCCTTGGCATAGGTATAAGACCTTGATATATGCCAAAAAGGAAAAAAAAATGCTTATTTACAAGAACATTATTATACTCATTTTCTGTAAGGCTGGAAGGCCTTATAGACCTACTCAGGAAACCAGAAAGTCTTGCATTAGAGCTTTTCCAAGCATGTTTTGGTTTGGGGAATTTCTTTTTCTATCATCTGTGGGCAAATCCTAAATTACGTGTGCCATTGTCATTATCATTGCTGAGCAATGAGATTTAAACACACTGGGAATTAACAGTGTAACAATTACAATAATTGTATATAATTGTAAATTGTGTTGTGTAAAATGTTTCTGTGCATTTTGCCTTACTGTTGCAATGTAAGGGATTTGTTTTTTAAAGATTTATATCTGAAAAGGTTAATTAGGATTTTACTGATTAAAAAAATGAATTGGTAAGGTTTTATAGACGTTGCTGTATAATGATGAATTATTTCTTGTGTGATCAAAATGTTCTTACTTGTACATGTTTTGATGATAAGGCATGTTCTCTGGAGACTGATATGATTGGCATGGGAGCGTAAAGAATGGTGGCTAGTTCCCTGCAGAAACTACCAGCAAATGAGCTGGCTCTTACAAGTCACCATTTGAAGCCACCTGTCATTTTAATCATGTGTTAAGAACAGGCAGTTGCCTACATGGCTGAAGAGGGAACTTTGAATGAAAGAGGGGAAAAATTTTGTGGCTTCCTGCCTTACCAATGTGAAAGAAACTGTCATTGGGGGCATGTAAGGATGATAGTAACTTAAATAGAGTTAAGCAACACCATATTTACACCAGTATCTTACAAAGATAAGAGCAATGGTTCTTAACAAACTCTTCTATGGTGACTCCTAGGTGTGCATACAGAGATAGTAAACCTGGCTGTAAACTAGCATTTTAACATTTAATCCGCCCAACTGTGACTTAAGAGTGGTAAACAAAAGCAGGTTGTTTAGCCAAGCGTGGAAGCTATGCGCATGGTAGTTGGGGGAATATAAAAAAAAAATCCTATATAAGTACTGTTACTTGAGTATTATAATGAAGTAACAGTATAAGATGAAATGAATGAGGATTTTAATTTTTTAATTGTTAAAGGTATAATACAAATTTACTATTATTTTATAAGAAATTGTATCAGGAGAAATCACAAACCTTTGTTTTTCCACATCACTCTTGCTCCCACGCAGTTTACCATAAAAACAAGACCCTATCATTCAAGGAAATAAGAGCCTCCTTGTAGTATCTGAGCCAACCATACTTCAGTAGTTCTGTAGACTTCAGTAGTTTCTTTGCTTTAGGATTTGTGGCCACTCCTAAGTCTCCAAGCATCCAAAACAGCCTATCTAAGAAAATGCCTCTATAATGTCTGCTGCTGAGTAGCCGGACCCATTCAGTGCCAAGTGCACTGTAATCACATGTAGGCTGGCTGTTGTTTCTCTTGCAGGTGGAAGTCAAGTACACAAATCGCATTTTGGATTAAGTACATGTGTAGCAAACTGCTATGTGTCATCAGAGCTTAACTTAGTATAGTTAATCAACTTTCTCTTGAAAGTGTTTTCTATTGACAAGCTACTATGAAGCATCACTTTTTGTAAAATTTGACCCCAAAGTAGATTTTAAGCTCTCTCTGCTTCTTGTACACGTTTAGTACTTGCATATAATGTAATGTGTTTGCAGTTAAAAATAGCACTGCTGGTACAGATTACATCGGAACGGTCATGAGCTGAGACTGTGTCTAGAGTAACTGGTGTGAGTGCTTTGTATGAATTGAATAGTGGTAAGCTGCCAAGAGCCTAGGTTATTCCTCCACAGGAAACTGTATTAAAAATACCAATCTCTCAGTACAATCTGGCCCCATTCTCAGAACAAACATAAGCTTTTAGGAGGTGGTAGTTGTAGAAGAAATAGTAGTAGAAGAATGCTAAAGTTGCTTCAGCTGTGCCGGCTCTTCTAAAATGGAACTTTTGCATTTTTCTAAAGTGCTAGATCAGTAGAATTACAGCTCTCTGAACTCTTAACTAAGATCTGCATAATAGAAATTAGCATCCACCCAGCAAGGGACACTAAGAATAACAAGAAGGGCTTCTACAGATACGTCAATCAGAAAAGGAAGGTTAAAGAAAGCATACCCCCCATGATGAGCAAAAATGGCAAACTGAGGAGTAGACGAGGAGAAGCCTGAGGTTCTCAACAAATTTTTTGCCTTAGTCTTCACTGCTAATCCCTCTCCTCACACCTCCTGAGTTGAAAGACCAGGCAAAAACAGGGGCTATGACAATGAAGAACTGCCCACTGTAGGAGAAGACCAGGTTCGAGACTGTCTAAGGAACCTGAAGGTACACAAGTCCATGGGACCTGATGAAATCCACAGGTCCTAAGGGAGCTGGAGGATGAAGCTGCCAAGCCACTTGCCATTATATTCGAGAAGTCGTGGCATTTAGGTGAAGTTCCCGCTGACTGGAAAAGGGAAAACATAACCCCCATTTTCAGAAAGAGAAAAAAGGAAGACCTAGGGAACTACAGGCCAGTCAGTCTAACCTCTGTGTCTGGCAAGCTCATAGGGCAGATCCTCCTGAAATCACTGCTAAGGCACATGGAAAATTAGGAGGTGATTAGTTACAGCAAACATGGCTTCACAAAGGGCAAGTCCTGCCTGACAAATTGGTGGCCTTCTACGAATGTACTACAGCATTGATAGATAAGGGGAGAGTGACAGATGTCATCTACCTGGACTTACGCAAAGTGTTTGACACTGTCCTGCATGACA
>JAOXJM010000033.1:8922833-8932837 GCA_026413425.1 Tringa solitaria | reverse complement strand
TCCCTGCCCAGGGCAGGGGGGCTGGAACTCAATGATCTTTAAGGTCCCTTCCAACCCGAACCATTCTATCAATCTTGACTATGAATTCTTGCTGAATTTGGTGTATGTGATGTTTACATTAGATAGGTATGCTATTTATTGAAGATTTCAATTTTTAGGGGTCTTGTACCTGTAAAAGTTTTATTAGCATAACTCTTCAGTTAGGAGAACATTTTTATTAACATTTTTATACCAGCATAATTGGTATGGATGTAGTCATACAAGAACAAAGCTGACTTACAGCCCCCAGTACATGCTGTACTTTTCAAAAGTATTTCTGCATTCATATGACTGTATCTACTTCAGGATACATTTTTCTACTATAACTTATTCCCTGGAATGAAGGTACAGGTGTGCCTTACCTTGAGATCGTCAGGAATAAACCTTCTTTCAGTTCATCCCACTCCACCTTTTGCCAGGTCTGCTGTAAGTTCCCAGCTCCATTTGGTTTTGTGCACTATGTAGTTTGGAGGAGAAAAAAATATCAGTGGCAGTGCCAGCTTTCATAATCCCTGCTGTTCTTCAGTTAAATCAGTTCCATGGGCTGATTCAGTCCACTATGTATCCCCCAAAAATTGCTGTGCTAGCCTAGCAAAGGCTGCAGCACAGGTGCAGAAATGAGTAGCCAGTGCTGCCTGAGCAATGTTAAGCAGTATCGCCACTGAATGTTGAATTACAGACAGTTACAATCCCAGCCAAAGACAGAGAATACCACAGTGACAAAAGTAAATTCATAAATTCTAATGGAATTTAAATGGCAATTAACAAAATTCTAACAAAATTTTAAATATACTTAACCAATTTTATATCAAAGTTAGTAAAACCTGTACGCCCCTACTGACAGATTTGGCCCTTCAACTTGGGAAATCTCAAAAATCATGTGGTTCACGCTGTAATGTTCACGTTTACTATCTTCACCTCCAGTAACTAGTGTCATGACATTTCATCTTCAAAATGAAATGCCAAGGATCCATAATATGACACAGCAGCTGCATATTTAAAAGAACAAACATAGCAGGAAGCACAAAATCAAATCTCCTTTCTCTTCCATAATATGGGCCCAAACCTAACCCCATAATTTGAAGAATTATGTTCCTAATTATCATTACAGCTCATGTTTTTCCATCTCATTATTTACATTTATACATGAGTACACTTGAGATTTCTATACAAGTCATATTTTGAAACATTTCTGTATTTGCCTAAGGTGTAAAATCTAATTTGAATTTGTGACTCTCCTTTCCCTCTGAGGAAAAAATTGTCAGTCTATTTACAGCTAATCAGATATAGACATGCTCTGACTTGAAAAAGATTTGTCTAAGGACTATGTAGGGTTTACAGCATATTAGGGTGGTAAGCTATCATTCTGTGAGACAGTAAATAGCTTGAAGAAGTAATTTTGTCCCAGGAGAGTTCCTATCAGATGAGATATTGTCTGTTTGTACCACTCTAACTTTATGCTGGATCAGGCATAATTTATCCTCCTGAACCGACAGAAAGCTGGCATAAAATCTGAATAAACACTGTAACATATGCTCTGGCTGATTCGATAAAAATGCAGTTGTGTGCTCACGCCAATACAGATCAAATTTTTACTGCCAGGAAACCCGGTATGCACAGATTTTGTATTACTTAATGCAGAAGCATAGCCTTATATTGCTTCATCTTTTCTGCATATTAATTGATTTTTAATTACTTTATTATGGGCACAAATAAAGAGTACAGGTTTATTTGAAACCTCCCTGACAAATACTTGCATGGAGTGAGTTTATGGTAGTATAATGGTTTTCCAAATAGGGACAAACATGATCTCCAGACAGTACAAATGTCTTTCATAACATGGGCATGCATGATTTTGTACCTTTATGGTCTAATTAGAAATTAATTTACTCAAGGCAAAAGAAGCCATAACACTCCTCTGTAAAAAAAGACGTTGGATTGGCAGTATATCTGCACCACTGGAGATACATTCATGTGCAATATAGATGTGTTTGTGTTATTTTTCACCTCTTTGCAGCCACTAGCAGCACTGGAACAGATAAAACAGCCTACTTTGATTTTCAACAGGAAGTAGTCCTGCACAAACTTTATGCTGTGCCTGATTTCTCGTGCACATCTTGCACTGTCTGTGTAGCTAAATCCCTATTCAGCACAAATTACTTTAAGTACATGGTTGCAGTTACCACTGGAGGAAGAGTTTAGCCTCTAAAGACTACTTCTACAAGACTGCATTGAACACAGATGTTCAATTGGAATCTTCCCAAATCCTTATTTGTGCTAAAGACAACCCCTGTCTCTGACTCCCTCCAGGCTGTTTCTGCCTAATGCCCCTCGAGCTTCCAATTCTAACACACCAATTATTAAATTATAATATTATATTGCTTCTTTGGAATATTGGTTTTCCATTTAGATTCAACCTAGGCCTGGTCATTATTAAAAATGAAAAGGAAGAGATAGGTGTGCAAAGAGATAAAACATGGATACATACACACTAAGCCTGTTTTTCCAGTGTCTTGTGTTTTATTTAGTTGTACACACCCCTGCTAAGTGAGCTCCAAACACAGGTCAAGGGCTCCTGTTTTGATTTGTTAGTATTAGACACTTGACGGGTACCGAAAGATTCACAAGGTATTCTAGTGTAACTCTCTTGTTGCTACAGTATCTAAAAATTTTCCAGGAATGTATTGAGGAAAGTATGCATTTAACAGCAGAGTGAGCTTTAAAAGATTTCAGTCCCCTCCCACTCAACCTCCCTCTCCTTGGTAGCGCAGGCTAGCTTGGCAAGCATGATCCTGCCCATATGATACAGCAGCAACCATGTGACTGAGCAGCTCTGTCATCTCAGTGTAGCTGTACCTGACCCCTGACTGAGTGATGGTAACATCATCTACCATATGCTTGGTGGTCTTTGTTTCTTCCAAGGAGAGGGACGTAAAACACATGCACTGCAGTGTTTTGCTTACACTGTATTTTGTTCTGTTTGGTGCTTTCTCTTTTTCTGACAGTAGGGAATAAAGGTTCGCATCCTTATAATACACAAATAAAATATTAATTGGAATGAGACAACTAGTTAATATTACCCTTCATTAAAATGTTCCCTGTAAAATACAACTATTCATTATCCTTCTAACGAGTGCCGACTTTCCTCACTTTTTCTCATGCCATTAAGCTGTTGAGGTTTCTTGTCCCTTATTCCTGTTGTACCTGCAGCAAGTCTTGGAACGGGGTGTTCCTCTTCTGCATCTCCACAGTGAAGTCATTGGGAATGAGATGCACTCGTCTGCGATCTGCAGCAATGGCTTTGCTCAGTCTCCTACCTGGCCCTTCCATATTCAGAGTACCTGCAAAATTAGAGAAAGATAATTCATTAATCAGAAATTCAAAAGAAAAATTTTGCTGAGTTTCTTTGTGAAAAAAGGCTCCTATTTACAAATTTTAACACAATGGCTATGCTGTCTTTCTAAGCAAGGAGAATCCAGTAGAGGATTTTCTTCAGCCAATGAAAAGATCTTGTAGACCCTGGTGACAATACTACAGATCAGTAAATGTGAGTGTTAATAATAGACATGATTCAGAAAATTTCCCTTTATTAATTAAACAAATCGACCAAAATTCTGGCTGCATAAGTTTGGAAACATTATTTATTAGAAAGGGGCAAAGGCTGCTGCTGAGTTGCTGATGTAATTGCTGCTACCTGATAAGTATAGCCTAGGTGTATTCTGCAACTTCCTCCCCTTTCCTCATCAAAAATAGAAAAAAATAGAAAAAGAAAGGGCAAAAGCTGAAAAACATGGACTTTGCCACACAGGACTTCAGCAATTTACTCCTCACTATGAACGCTTGCCAAAGAACAGGAGCTGCTTGTGTGCACAGCTTTCACACACTGCCCTTAAAAAAAAAAAAAAAAAAAAAAAAAAGAAAAAGAAAAAAAGAGAGACTTACAAAGACAGACTGACTTTTGGTGACTTTGAACCCTGACACATTTTTTCCAATAAAGAGGTCTATTATCAGCAGCCCAAGTTATGACTTAACTCTATCTCAGTTTCCCGTTATGTGAGAATTACGTAGTTATACGGATTATGACAACACACTAGAGAAAAGGCTTCTAATTGTGTGAATGGTCATGTATGCCTATTTAAAATCATTAGGTCACTATTATGACACATTTACTCTCAGTTGTGTATTTACCATTTTCCCCCCTCAATAATGATGTGGACTTTGGGATGGAAGAGAGGCAATAAACTCCTGCATCAGCTGCTTAAATGGCTTTTGCCCTTAACAGAAGCCAATCTCTCTAGAAAAACCAACACTGTAACAGCTATGGCTAAAAAGTGTCTATTAGCTTGAAAAATTGGTTCCTTCACTTCGATCCTGCAGGCACACCTGTGATTTCATTGCTGCAATCCCCTAGGATAGTTAGCAACCATTTCTGACATGAACTCAAAACCGGGGTGTGTTGTCTGTTTCCCACAACTACTTATCAAATACAGGTCTGCTTCTGTGGTCAGCTACCATGAACACGGCCTTGTCAGAACAGGGGTTCATTAGCTGTCTCTCTCAGTAGTAGCCTGGAATAGTCCATTTTAAAAATTGTGATTTAAGACTCAAGAGAATAAAAAATGCCTCAAAGACTTAATGGAACTGAGATGGAAAGGCAGGTAAGCAGGACAAAGAGATACAAGAACGTAGAACAGGAGGAATGCCACTAGTTAGTAGCCTACTTTGTTTGTGATCTTTAACTCACAGATAGCAGCGTTGTTTATCAACACTAACACAGAGAAAACAGCATCTGAGGTAGACACCTGTGGACAACCTAGCAGATGATGACTGTGGTGAACCAAGGAAATCACCGTAGGAATTTCTAACAGAAGTGATATGCTACAGAAAAAAAATGTACATCTAAACACAGTAGTATTTTATAAAGATAATCCCAAGACAGAGTTAAAATAAAAAAATAATAATAAAAAAAGAAAACATATACTGAAATTGGGCTAAATCAGTATTAGTTTTAAAACTAAACGAAAAGTGTCTATGCTAGTGGTGTTTCCTATCCATGGGACCGAACTTTATCACTGCACAGACAAACATAACCTAGTTACTTAAGCACTTGGTTTGCCAGAGGTATAGTGAGATACACACAGTACAATTTTGCCCACTATGCAAAAGGTCATACCTGTGTGGCTGAGAACTGAGTTGGAAGAATGGAAATACTGAAACTATCTGCAGTTGCATTAAGGAGTTCAAATTATTTTCTGACTTTAATTCTGTGTTTACATACACTATTTCATTATCTATAGTGCCATACACTCCCAGTGCTAAAGCAAGAATGTACCTCCTTTCCTACACATGGCTTTGCCCAAAGGCCTGCCTGGGTACTTTCTCTGCTCTTTCACTGCAGCCTGAAGTTACCATTTGAAAACACAGCTGCATACATACAGTTGCAAATATCCCAAATAAGTTGTTTTGTTAAAAAACTGCCTTCGCCAATGCATTGGTACATGTTTTTTGAAAATGTATCTCTAGTATACAAGTCAGTCATTTACTTGACCAGATTTGGAAAAATAAATACCAGAGCCCCTGTGGGAGCAAGAGCTGAGAGACAGAGCAACCTGAGCTTTCCATCTCTGAAGGAAAGCTGCTCTCAGCTCCTACACCAAGCTGAGCTCCAGTTGCAAACCTGCCCCTAGCTCTGTAGCAAGGCACCACAAGTTCCTCGTCTGGTCATCTGTGACTGGTGCTCACAGGTTTCTGGTGGTTCCAGTCTGGACTATAGAGACTTTTCTGTGAAGCACAGCATTAGTCAGAGTAACTTTATAATAGATGAACAATGTTAGAGATCAACTTAATCTATCTCTGCAATATTATGACCAGGCACTTCAGACACCACACCATTTACAAAGACTGAGAAATAACAGTAGACTTTTTACCAATGAAAAATTGAGCCCCATACCAGCAACTATGAGGAGCATTATCTCTGTCCTAGTCAAAACCAGCACAATGGGTTGATATGAATTTCACTATATTATTCATACTATGTTTTCAAATTCTTTAAAGAAATTTCTGAATAATTTGTACAAATTCAGCATCCCTTCATTAGAAGACCCTGTGACATTATATTAAAAAAAACTTAGATAGGTCTACATGTACTTAAAATAGATCTGAAAAAAAAATGTGTTAGGGAATGTAAGCAGATATTATTTTGAAATAAGACATCAAACATTGCATTGACCTCAACAGTAAGCATTTACCAGCTGTATCAGCTTAAAACAAAATCATCAGTGCACCCCATACATTAAGCTAGGTTTAAAAATATCCAAAATCAATGAAGCTGATTGATTGTTCTGTTATTCCAAATTTACTGAGACATCTTTACATTCCTTGACACACAGTTCACCTTCTAACCTGTCCTGAACATAGCCAGTCTTTGTATGATAAGAGATGTTTCTTCAGCTTCAAAATCAATGGAAAATAAACTTCAGCCATGATAGTGGCTTATATTAGAGTTTGATTTCTGTTTGTAAAGTTGTGCTCTCATTGTGCTTTTCACTGAGTTCAGTCTTCTTTCCAGAGACTGTAATAAGCAATGTTTGAAAAGAAAAAGTAAAGAACATAACTCTGAATTAAGGCATTCACTTCCTAATGGAAAAGTCATGCAGAAGCATCCTACCTGCTTCTGTCTAAAAAAAAAATATGTTAGGGAATTATTTCATATGTGGAGCAAACAAAGTTGATGGCAACTGATCTATTTTTGAAATTCTTAGGACAAAGTTGCAATAGCCAGTGATAGTATATCTGACACAGAAGGCTCTGTTCTGAAGAAGCAAATGTATACTGACGTAGATAAATATCGAACATCTAACACAAGTGAGCAAATAACTTCCAAACACACTACTGTTTGTTCCTTGTTGGTAGTACAAATCATGTCAGACATGGTAGAGAGACTGCTATGAAAGCTATTGACTATTAACCTCCAAGAACTAGAGGATAAACAAGTAAGATGAGATTGCAATTGAATATAGTGATAAATTATTCATTTTCTAAGTATTCTTCACATTTTGTTAGGTAAAAATAAAATTAAATAACTACTTAAGCTCAACAAAAGCTACAACATAACTAATTAGAAACTTGGTAATATTCTTTCATACATGTTTTTTGGGGGCTTACTAAGCTCTTTATAGGAAACTGCGATACACAAGTATTACCACTTTGCTCTTCAGATCAAATCTGTACAAATGAATTAGCTTTGTATTAATTTCAGAATTTGGAAAATTCTGAGATTTTTTTCATGGGTAACCCAGATGATCTGATTTTCCTTTCTCTCATCTCATCATATTGCTGTAATTACTCCACTGACACTCACAGTTCTGTACATTAGCAATACCTGGGCTCCACAGTCATGGTTCAAGATCTAATGACATCAATTAGATCAAAATAAGATTTGTTCACACCAAAAGAACCACCAAGAAGTGCACAGAAAGAATAGCAGAAGTGACACAGTAATGCTAAGAAGTTTTTGGGGGACCCTTTAGCAGTCATAGCTTTGTAGAACATAGACTTTTTCACTTTACAGGGACAGGCTTTTTGTCTTGGCAAACCAAAGACAGGCAAGGAAGAAACACTTGAAAAAGTCATAGTGGAGAAACTGTGGGTTTTTTTCTGGCATTTCTCTGGCAGGTAAAGCTAACAGCAGGGTAACGAAATTTGACTGAAGTTGCAATTAGTCTGTCCCAAGACAGAAAGATTGTCATATTTGAGCTAGCAGATCTCAAGTGTCAGTCTTCTAACCATGGTGTTCCGGTACTGAAGATGGATGCAGCTACGTTGGGATCTTAATTTCCTTGGCACTGCGTATCTGGACTTGTGTACACTAACAAGGGGACAACCAAACAGTGTTTCTCCAGTTCAGAAGCTACACATATTCAGTGGTTTCTTTCTGCTACATTTGGAAATGTTCTAATCAAAGTACACTTTATTTATTTAGTATTTGCATTATATTATTTCTAATGTATTTGTCTGTTTTCTAGCGTTTAAATTCTTTCAAGTAGAAGTCTTCTAAACTTTCATTTCCTTAGGGCGGGTTCCTGGAACTCCTCTTGGTTTTCACATCTTATCTGGGGATCAAAAATAGCCACTATTTTGTTATGCTAGATCCAAGAAATAAATATTTCTGCTCAGAAATAAATTGAGCTATTCTAGCCAAGGCCAGGTAGCAATATAATCTCTAAGTGGGCAGCCAGACAAATGAAGGCTAGAAGGCTTACAGCAGCCATGCTGATTTCTGAAAGAATTCCTTCCAGAATATAGCAGAACACCACATTTGCGCAGTGGGAAACCACGTGCTTTCAAAAAAATGTCTGGAATAATCTTGCCAGTCTGTATGAATTTAGAGATAAGATCTCGGTAGGCAGTTGAGTAAAAGTACATCACATCCCTTACTACTTGTTTTTGTTTTCTGAACTTAACTTTAAAATATAAAGGAAGTTAAGAGAATGTAGTAAAATGGAAAGTTGAGGTTGTGGAAAACCTCAACTAAACTCACAAGGGAAGGAAATCCAGAGGTAAGAGTGCAACTTCGTCTTTTTTCTGACCTGTACCGTAGCTGTGCCCAGACAGTCCAAACATATTATGATTCTGTGATAAAAACTGTTAACCACAATCAAGCTGTGACTTGTTGAGATAAAAGGACTTTCTTAATAGAGTTTACTTATACATATGTTAAATAGTGCCTGCTTGATTAAGAGGAATAGTAGTAGTATTTTAATTGCAGGTCTTTAACTGGCAAGAATTTATCATGTTTCCTCATAGAGGTAGTCATTACCAAACTGGCTCAGAGGGCAGAAGATTAAACACCTAAGCATTACACAGGGTGTTGAAAATCCAGAGCTTAATGTAAATGCTATCATTAATGCTATTTTCCACTGAGTTGAGTCTCTTGTACTGTCTACCAGCCTTTGTGAAAAACAGTTGAGTTTTCCCACTTTTGTGACTGAGTTACGTAATTGTGAATTACTCCTAAGGCTGATGTTATCAGCCAGAGATGCTTCAGCACCACTCAGTTACGTGGAATAACAATGTTTCTCAAGTCCGAAGTACTTCTTGTGTCACATTCCAGCTCCGGGGAGGTCTGCTGAGCCAGGTTTACATTCCTAGACCCAGTTACACATTTGTGAGTGGCTCTTCAGTACCATCTGATGAGACAAGTCAGTTTTGCTTGGGAACACCTTCACTAGATGAGAGGAACAGAAGGGCTAAATTCAGCCCAGGTCTTTTGTCTTCTCTGCAGATGTGTCATCTTACTGAGATGCATCCACTCTCTTCTTGAAAATAAAAGGTTTTTCTCCTCACATAACTGAGAAAACTCACTCCTGGGCATGGGTTGTACTTAACATGATATACTAAAGCCATCAACGGGCTGCCACTTGCTACATTTCACGGCACAAGGAGTAATTCTAGTGGATCAGCCTACTGTTAGTAAAAACATCGCTTTCTCTGACAGGAAAAAACGGAAGGGTATATTTACCCTAAGCACACCAAGCAGTCCCTTGAGCTACCTCCAAAGGTTTCCCTCCAAGACTGGCCGCTGTGTCACCTCAGGGGCACGCCTGCCTTCGCTCAAGCGGTCAGCAAAACCGCCTTTCGCCCCACAGCTCCGGCCAGACGCGCCGCTCGACTGGGCAGCCGCCCAAAGGGCGCTGCATAACGGGGGCTGCCCCACCGCCGGCCTTCGACCCTTTTCCCCGCGGCGGGATAACGGGTCTTAACACCCTAAGGAGGCTGCCAGCTCTCTACGCCACCACACCGCCTCCTCTGTTTACTGCCTCGGACGGCGGTGCCCGCTCCCTCCCCTGAGGCGGCGGCTGAGGCAGTTCCCTCCCCCACCGCTGTCTCCCCCCTCACGCTCCCGCCAACGCCACCTGCACGCGCGCTGGGGGGGAGCGGGCGGGGGGGGGAGCGGGGCGGGGGGG
>JAOXJM010000033.1:8901716-8922733 GCA_026413425.1 Tringa solitaria | reverse complement strand
GGGGCGCCGCGCAGGCGCGCTGACGGCAGCGGTGCCTCTCGCGAGCAGCGGTGTCCGTTGGGCTGGCGGGGCGTGGCCGCATCCCATTCGCCGGGGGCGGTGCCGCTTCGCCTGCCGGCCAATGGGAAGCGGGCGAGGGGCGGGGCGCGGCGGCGGGGCCCTGGGCGCGAGCTGGGCGGAGCCGTTGGGCGGGCAGGCGTCGGCCTGGCAGTGATGGCGGACGATGGGGACGGGAGGCTGAGGACTGAAGGGAACGGCGGCGGGCGAGGGGGCGGGGGCGAGTCGCTGTTGGGCGGCGGGATGCTGCTGGTCGTGGGGCTGCTGGCGCTAGGGCTGCTGGCGGCGTACCGGCTGTACCTGCGCTGGGGGACGCGGAGCGGGCCGGGGGGCGCGGCCCGGCAAAGCCAGGCCGCCGCTCTGCCGCGGATGAAGCGGCGGGATTTCTCCCTGGAGCAGCTGCGCGAGTTCGACGGGACCCGCAACCCCCGCATCCTCCTGGCTGTCAACGGCAAAGTCTTCGACGTGACCAAAGGCAGCAAGTTCTACGGGCCCGGTGAGACGCCGGGGCCGGGGAGGGGTCCCGAGGCCTCCTCCCGAGGCGCTGGCGGGAGGCGGGGGCGGCGCCGGGGAGAGCCGGCGGGGATCGGCGGCGGCGGGCGTGCCCTGCCGCCGGGGGGCTCCGGGCCTGAGGGAGGGAAGCGGGTCGGGGGGGGGAGTCGGTCGGGAGGCCTCGCTGCCTTTCAGCGCCGATCGCCTCGCTCGGGCCCCTGGGTTTATCTCGGGCGACCAGCCCGGTGCTCGCTGTCCCCACACCTGATAGAGCTGCAAGCTGCCCGTGGCGGATGTCAGATGGGAGACGACCCTGCAAACCGCGACCCCTCACTCGGCCGGGGCCCTACCAGTGGTTTTAAATAGGTGATGCAAAACGGCTCTGGGTTGTGCTTAGGCTTCCAGTTTTCCAGTTGCCTAGATTTGGATGTGCAATGTTTAATTTTATTTATTTATTTTTTCTTCTGTCTTTTCTAGTAGGTTTCCCAAGCGCAACTGAGCAATGCTTCCTTCATTCTAGCTCTGGCAGTTCAGGAAAGTAAAAAACCAGCTAGTTACTTATTTAGGTGCAAATGCCGTGCTGAGAATGAATTTTAATCGGGATAGGGGCAAGCAGGGACAGCTTGGGGACTGATATGTTGCTACCGTTGAGAAGAGTACAGAAATCAATCCAATCTCTTAAATAGAAAGACATTCAATACAGCTCTTTGGAGAGGAAATGTATATCTAAAAGGTTCAGAAAAGTATGCTTCAAAGGCAATGTTGTGTTTCCATATTCACATTGTAGATTGTGAAACTGCAGCATATTTTCTCGTAATAAACAGTGTTCTTAATAATGAGGTGGATAGATGTACTGGTGAGCATTGTATTCACATCTGATGCCGAAGGAAATAAGGGTTATGACTGCTGATAATTTTCTTCCTTAAACAATGGTGGTTTGGAAAATTTGATCTAATCAAATTATGCAGGATTTTTCATAGTAGGTATGGCAAGTGTTTTTGTATGAGGGGTGGAAGAGAGAGAGCATACTTTCCCCCCAGGAAATAGTTCAGGTTCAGTAATTATTATTATTATTTAATAATCCTAGGTTACAAAAAGAAAAATACAAACTGGCATGTTACAAGTCTTTGATTCTTACCAGGGAAATGACAAGCAGTTGTACTGTTCAACTGGGCTAATGTTTTGTAACTCTTCTTACCCTCAAAGTTTGTAATGCGAGTTGCAGAAATTGAAACTGCCATAATTGAAACAAAATGTTTTTCTGACTAGGTACTGTAAAGGTTAACAATGCAATCTAAACTACCTTGCTATTCTTTCTTTTGTTTATTGACCAGTAATGCTGAGAAAATGCAGTCTAGTATGCTGCAGCTTTGATGGCACTTAATCAGGCCAGTTATTTTGTCTTTCTCACTTTAGGGGTTTTTAAACTGAGACCTAGGGGCTGATAGAAAATGCAGGCAATACATCTGCTAGGTGAAACTTAAAACACCAGTAAGCTGACAGATTGCTTCATAAATTACTCCATGAAATAACACTGAACCATAATTTAAACATTCACTCTATTTTGTGTATGAAACATAAATTAAATTTTAGACTCTGCTGTAGATACCATCACTGGTTCACATTGTCAATCTCTGGAGGTCTGTTATTGTGAGGAAGCTAAAGCTTGAAGTTCTAGGACATCAGACTGCTTTTTTGATAACTGGCAGCAGCTGGTTTCCCCATAGCAGTGCTTCCAGCTCTTCTAACTTTTTGTGAAGAGGAAAAAAAGGCTTTTTTTTTTTTTTTTCCTTCCCCTGTGGTGAAAGATTGCCTTTTATAACAGAACTGATGTCATCTTTGTCTATCACATCTCTGTTACTTGAGACCATGCACATTAGGGTGGTGATGCTCAACCTGTGTATCATCAGTCATGTGCTTTCTGTCAAACATGTTGATTTTTGAATCGCGCTGCTGTGGCTTCCCTTTACAGATGCACGTTGGGGAGTGTTTTCTTGTAACAGTTTTGTGGCTGAAAAGAAAAAAAGACTAGTTGATGGTTTGCGGGCCTTAACAGATCTGAGAAGAGTTAGGTGGAAAAGTCTGCTACAGCTGGTTGAGACCTTTTCAGAAAGACTTCAGTCAGAGCAGCCAGATGTCCATAGCTCCTGATAATTTTTTGCCTCGTAGCTGGAGTACAGCAAGAGAAGTGCAAAGCATACCAACAAAGCCATGGCCAAATTTTGTTTAACAGAGGAAACAGTTGAGGGCACTGGCTTTGCTGACGCTGTAGGCTTGGACTGTGAGCCTTTTGTGCTTTTTTGAGGTACTCATGTGAAATAGTTCTTCAGCTTTGAAGGCCGCAAAAAGCATTGGTTGAGGGCTCACAATCAAGTCTAAAGTATGTCTTGACTGCTGGGTTAACGTTGAATAACGTGTCTGTCTCGGAAGGCTTCCAATGTCTTGAAATTAAGGTCTGGTTTTCGTTTTTTTTTCCTGCAGTGGGGTTTGGATGCAAAGGTTTTCCTTATTTTTCTACTTATAGCAGAAGGCTAAAAATGCACAGAATTGTCATCTAGTCTAGATTTTTGTCCAGCAGTTGAGATTCCATTAAAATTCCCAGCAAGCTTCTGATTTTATTAGAAGCTCTTCTGGTTTTAAGTTTTCATTCACTGAATCCTGTTATACTTTGGTCTGTTTCATTGAAGAACCCTTTACATACATACAGTTAATATATTTTAAAAAATTGGTGGACTGTTGAAGTCATCCTTTCAAACAGCCATGAATGAAAACTTCAGTTTCTTGAATGTTTAATGGAAATGTTTTCCAATTTTCGGGGAGTTTTCTTATGTTGTCTTCTTTAAGCTTCTACAGTTTATCTTAGTTATCTCTAATGCATTTTAGCTAAGAGCAAGAAAAGGTTATATCACACATTTAACTGTCTGGGCCTCCAGAAATCACTTTGCTTACATTAAACTGTTTATTTAAAACTTTATATGCCAAGTTATTTCCAAAATGCTGCTTCCTGGGACAGCCCTCTGTCCTGCAAGTATGCCCTTTGTTTCAGCACTTAACTTTCAGTTGTATTAAATACCACCTCTGCTTGTGCCCAGATGAGTAAGTGTCCTAGAATGCTTTGCTTGGTTATTAGTTTAAATTAATTACCTTTTCCTTTATCACCCGCAAACTCTAAAAGAAAGTAAGTAAACAATTAGAGGCTTGCTATTAAAAATATCATGTAACCAGAATTTTGCAGAAGCTGTTTTGGGCTGATTTCCCTATCTGTAATCACATCTCATGACACAGAGTCTAATGACAAATACCTTTACTGTCTGCTGTGTTGGTTTTATATACTTATAATGAGAAACAGGTTTTACTGTTTCATTTATTGCAATATTTAGTTTTGTATTTGGTTGTATCAAGATTCCTGGTAGTATATTGTTAATAGAAGGGCATAGTAAGAATTAAATGTTGACAAATCTCAATATTTAGCTTTTAAATATGCATGCCAAGATAATGCTGTAAACAGGTTTTGATTAACTTATCAAATACTTCATGCAGTTATGAAAAATATATGACTTTGAGCATGACAAAGCAAGATTATATGCAGTCCAGTGTATCCAACTGTTCCACGTCACTTCTTGGTTCTTAATGTTTTATGATCTTAAAAGAAATCAATTTCCTGACTTCCCTTTGCTGCAATACATTGTCACTGTCATTCTCATCCCTCTCTTGTCTTTCAATGTGTCATGAAGATTTCTGCTTTCCAGTTTGCCAGGAGGAAGAGATTAGGTAGTAGTAGTTCCTTCCACAGAAAATTTCCATCATAGTTCATTTTTCATGAGGGAAAAGTTACTTTTATTTCATGTTGCAAATCCAGTTAAGAACTGTGATTTCTGATGTTAAATACATTGAAAAATTCTGTAGCAAACAGCTGTCAATTTTTCCCATCATCTGTGTAAAAATAATCTGATGCTGTTAGACTTCATTTGCAATAGAGTGCTGTAAACTCCATTGTGTCTCTATTTCAAAGATAGCACTGATGCTTTTCAATATATCCTTTAGAAGGGTACAGTTAGAGTGAAGTGTTGGAGGAGGGATCCATCATGTATATTGTGTCTGGAGAATTCTGTTAAGGGTGGCCTTATCTGAAGAACACAACAGGCCAAGGGCCAGATAAGTACAGAGGATAAGACTTGGAGGAAAAGAGTGCTTCCTGTAAGGTATCTTCACTGTGTTTTTGATGTGTGTCAGCTCTTTGGTGTCTCTGTGATGGAGGTGTCTCTCGCCCCGGGACTCAGCTTCTCAAAGAAACAGCATTTCTGGATAAAGAAGTTCCTACTAGAAGTAGTAAAACTAAGAAGGTGTATACATGCAGATCGTCATACTTCTGAATGAAAGGAGTAATGCCCTTGCAGCCAGGATGAAGGGCTTGCTCTAAACCCTCAGCCCATGTTCACAGGGAGTCGGAGCCAGTAAAGTGGTTTTGTGCAGGAAGATGCATCACTCTCTCCTCCTCTGCTTCTGCTTTGTATGTCTGTCAGCTTTCTTTGTTGGGTTTTTTTTTCTAATTTTATTTTTTTAATAACCTGAATATATTCCTTAAAACTTGAACAACTGTGTGTTTGATAAAAGGTCTGTGTAAATCCCTAGTTCCTATTTAAACTATTCAGGTTCCAGTCATCTGAGGTTTGAGGGGCCTGATCAAGCAGGTATGCTCAAAGCAAGTATATTAGGATGTGACGGTGGCATCAGTGTTAATGACATATAGATGCTAAATCCAGTACGTTGCAGGTCTCTTTCATTTAATCAAAAACCTGGCCAGCATTGCTTGCCTTATTATGAAATAAACTAGTGGACAGAGCACTTCTCACTAAAGCGAGATGTGGGATCTAGGTCCTCCTCAAGTATGGAGCTGTCTTCCAGGAATCTCCTGGCTGCTGTACTGCAGGCTCTCCTAGCAGTGCTGGTTGTCTGCCCCTTTAGTTGAAATTGGGTCATTGATTCTTGCACTTTTTTTCAGAGATAAAAAGGAAGCAAGCTAAAGGGAGAGTGAGGCCCTCTGGTCTTGTGCCTAAGAGGTCAGGTTTAGACCTCTCTTTCTAAGCACTTCTCATCTTAGCATGTAGACTTTGTGGATCACTCTCCTAAGAACACTTACTTTCCATGCAAGTTGCAACTTAAAATTGACCCACATCTTTCTTTTCATGTAAATCTGGAGCAGTAAAGTTAAAATTAAGTCACCTTGAATTCCCGGTGATAAACATTATTAGAAAGCTTCTGCATTCAAGCTGCATCTCAAAATGGCTTTGACTAATTTGTAGCTTTTTCATTCCCTCATAAAAGATGCAACACTGAACAAACACATGTCAGGATTCAGATGGAAAACTTTAAACAGTGGAGATTTTGCTTTGGTTTGGAGTGGAAAAGGTAGACAAAGTGGCAGAATAGTGCAGCTGTCAATAATTTCATGGTCTGTCTCTCTTTGTTCCTTTAGCTTACTTACATTAAAGGAGAGATTAGCCTTTATTTTTGTCTGCGGTTTAAGAAATGTTGTCCATGAATTTCTAAGCTTCAGACAAAACTAGGTTTTATTTGCAGTGGCTGCATGGAGCCCACGGATGCAAAGAACATCTGGTATGCTTTGCATACTTTTTGACTACTTGAAGAAACCAAAGCTGGTTTAAAACTGAACCTTGTTATTCTGTGTGACCTCTTCAAAGAACTTGTATGGGCCTTGTGGGAAAGAATACAATTCTTAAATTACAAATCACTTCATTAGATATAAAGTCCACATGCGACTATCTGTGGTGTGGTCCCTGTGCTGACAGCTGGAGCAATCTGAAGTTCAGTGTACAGTGTTCACCTTGGTTACTAGTCTCGGAGCAATAGTTTGGGATGTTCTGCAAAGCTAGTAGAGAACTGAAAATGGTCAGATAGCCTCTTTGATAAACCAAGAATATCTACTCAAACATTAAACACCAGCGTAGGTTTTGCTAGGGGAACTGTTGGCCAAACCAGTTGACAATTGAAACGTGTGCTGTTCCAAGATCAGTTTAGCCTGTTTTGGAGCAACTGAGTAGAAGCAGCGCTTCCAAATAAAACTTCAGCTCGGAGAGCTTCCTATCTCCAATTTTTAAATACAGTGCTTTAATGTTAGATTTATTTTTCCTTGCCTGCTGTTGTTTTGGTTGTGTCTGCAAAGAGAAATTAAACCTTTATTTGAGAACCAAAACAGGGCTAGGAGATGCAGAAATCCGGAGTGCAGGAATTGGAAAAGTATTTTTACTGTCTGAAGAGGCTTGGATTCTCAAGCCACCCGGTTCGCTTGGGAATAAAGCTGAATGTCAGGCTGGAACAAGATGTCAAATTCATCAAGGTGGACAGATCTTTAACTGGATTCTGAAAGAAAGAGGATCTGCAGGTGGTGGGCAGCAACATTTTCCACGCGTTCTAGCTTAGGGAAGGGCATACTTTATACAAGGCGGAGTTGTAAGATAAATGTGGAAATTATACAGGGGAAAAAGGCAGTGTATAAACGTGGTGGTATAGATGTGGAGATACGTAGGCAAATATGTAGCCTTGATAGCTGTTTGGTCTCAGCGCTAAAATAAACACAGGCTCTGAAACAAAGTGTTTTAATATGTGAAAGCAAAGGTGGGAAGAAGAGCATTCTTCAAGGAACAAAGTTTTCCTTTATGTGAGGCAAAGTAGCATGTAGCAGACGGGTTTTAATGGCTTTTGACACTTCCCTGGCTTACCTTTTGTTCTCCTGAAATGCCCAATTGGAGTGGGAGGAGAATTTGTTAAAGAACTATTTGACTATGAAAGAGCTAATTTGGGGGTACGGCAAAAGAAAACCACTGAAATCTTGCCATATGGTCTCGAAAAATCGGTTTTGTATACATACCTGTGCTGATAGCATCTATTTCTGCAGTCTCTTCTGTATGTATATCGTGTCATGGCACAATCAATTATTTAGAACAGGAGCCAGTTTAAATAGGTAGACAGACAAAAGGAAGGAAAAGGACTACGGGTAGGGTTTGCAGAGTAAATTGCATCCAGTCGTGAAAGAACTCTGGGAGTATGTCTAGGGTTGCACTAATGTCTCCACCTCAGAATCGTGTTCTTGAAGCACATTTTTTTCCCGAGGGTTCTCTGTGTTGGCACCTTTCTGGATGCTTCTCCAAGCACAACGAAATCTGATACGCAAAATACCTTTTTAAAACTGTTGCACCAGTATTTATATAAAAGTGAATAATAGACCAAGGCTTATAGCAAAACCCAGACATATATATTCTATATTAATATAAAATACTGCGTAAAAGAATCTGAATGGAAGCTTTAAATCTTGAAATAGATTGCTCATACTGAGATTTCTGAACTTCTGCTTTAGCAGCCCTGCAGTTAAGGTGAAGCCAGGCTTGCACTTTTTTTTAAAATAATCATAATTCAATATTGGCTGTTTAGTAAAGGATTAAAGAATGCGGCATGTTTCTAAGTTACATTTGCAGAGCTGGAATTTGAGATGCTGTCTGCTGAGTCTAAAGGCTGTTTTTTACTAGTTAGCATTCTTTTGAGTGCTTGGACCCGGCTTGATTGGTTTTTCTGTGGCTCCTGAATAATTCTGTAGTAGTAAACATGCTGGAACATTAATGTTTAAATTATAGAAAAGAAAAAAAAATGCTGGTATAATAGCATCTGACATTACAATATATTTACAGCAATTTTGCATCCATTATACTTAATGCAAACTGTTACACTCTCAAAGCAATCATGCTTTCAACTAAGTGTGTTATTGAAATGTAAGGGTGTTCAGGGCTTGATACTGATAAATATAATGTAATTTGCTTTTTAATTGAAATAATCAAGCTGGTGGACCAAGAGGCAGCATCTCAGCAGGGGCTGTAAAACTCCATAAACCACTAAAGGCAGGGTAGAAGGGAAGGGGAACAGTGTGCTCTCTGTACTCTGGTTGGCCAGAATTTTGAAAACACATTATGCAAATAACTAGTAGGGTTTATGGAAATACTTGTTTTAAACACTTCAGAGAAAGGAAAAACTGGGGACAAAATACTGTCGGTGGGGAGGTTAAGTAGGAATTTATATTTGCTCTTAAGGATTTACTGATTGTGTGTGGTCTTTGTAAGAGCTGTTTATAGCTCCTGTGTTCTTCGTTCAGAACATCAAAAACTAGATCACTTGAATGACAGCTATTTTGGAGGGAAGCCCTATGTTATGTTGCAAACTATGGCCTTGTACAAGGTTCCGTGGGAGGTGACTGAGCATGCAAAATGCATAGATTAAATATCGTGGAATGGGATTGATTTCAGTCTCTAAATCTTGTTTCTCAAATAAACATCTAATTCAGGATACAAATAGGAAAAATAGAGTTCATGAGTCCTCTTGACTTTGTTTCTCTTAGGTAGCATGAATATCTTGAGTAGTCCCTGATCCCAGAGCGATCCTTATTGTGAATGTCAGTCCTGGAGCTAAAAATCTGAAACGATGAGCATAAATGTGCTATTAATGATTATGGTTGTCTTTTACGGCCAGATTTGTACAGTGCAAGCTTCCAGTTGATAGCTCTTTCTCTGATGTGTACTTGTGAAATTTTGCTTCTAAACCAGTTGGTTTATTTCCAGAGAGACAGGGGAATTGTCTTTGGCACACAAGACACCCTTCTGTTCTCAGGTTTGACTGTAAGCAGCTTACAGTGCCAAGCACTCTGGGGTGGAGAGACGACACCAGTTCTGGTGAGGACGTAGTTTCTTCTAATCCATATGGTGCTCAGGTTCCCTACCTCAGGAGTTCTTCCTGCTGCGTTCAGCCTCTGTCTCAACCCTGAAGTCAATGCCCGGCAGGAGCAGATAGGTGTGGTGGCTGGAGCAAGCGGCCTGGGAGGAAACCAGCCTCTCGGAATGATTTCCTGTGGCTCGTCCTGGTGCAGAAGAGGTCTGAGGTGCTACAGGCAATAGAGGGGGTGAAGGAGTGTGTTGCCACTTGCTTGTGTTCATTCTTGCCCATGGGTCCTGCCTTTTCTTCAGGCTGACGGCCACTGTCGTCTTCCGAGAGGTAAGCCAGAGAAGGGTTCTGGCCTATTTATGTTCAAGTTGTGGCCACTCTATAATGCCTCGGGCATTTCCCTGTTGCTTAGCTGCTGCAGTTAAAGCAGAAAATTTTAAAGCGTTTTTTTGTTTTGGTTTGGATTTTTAACTGAGCTGAATTAAGGTAATTGGTTTTCAGTCAAAAAAAATCCAAGGTAACAATATGGTTGAAGTTCTTTAGATTAATTAACATTTGGGCAAGCCAGTTACCAACCTTGCCCTGGAAGTTGTTGGTTTGCAAATCATCCAGTTCCTTTTGTAATAATATTTGACAGTCAATTCTGAAAATTTTATTAGCGTATTGGTGCTGCTTGGCATCAATCAAAAAGCACAAGAGAATTAGTTTCTTTACATTCTTAACATGAAAATTTGTGTGGTTTTAAGAACAATACAGGATAGGTGTATGGGTGATCTGCTGCCCAAAATAAATGAGGTTATTTCCACAGAAATAAGCAATGTGTCAAAAGACACACAGTCTGTCACATATGTGGACAGTTGTGGTGGTTCTGTAAGTGAAGTGAAATTGTTAATTAGGACTCTTAGGTCTATTTATCGATAAAATTCAATGGATTTCTAATTAAGATGTGTGTGCAGTTTGCTTTTGTTTGTGCCTGACTTGTAAATATTCCATGCTTTGCTTAATAGAAGTGCATTTCTTTTGAATTCCAGCTTCCAGTCCCTTTGGAATTTACATCAACTGACTTGCATCAAATGACAGGGATTTTTCCAGATATCCCTTCAAAGCTATTTTCCTGCTTCTGCTTCTCTCAGCAGACTCTATCTCCTAGTGACACTTAAGATTTAATTGCAGTGGTGTTGAACGTTGAACAGCTGTGGCATTGATACTGCTGCTGTTCCCGTCACTGCAGGAGTTTAATGTGTGGCTTCAGCAGCCTATATAAAGAACTGAGGTTGGTCACTGTAAACAAAGACTTGAAGTTATCGCTTTTGTCTTTTTGTTTTCAGAGGGTCCATATGGAATATTTGCTGGCAGAGATGCCTCCAGGGGACTAGCAACTTTCTGTCTAGATAAAGATGCACTCAGAGATGAATATGATGACCTATCGGACTTAAATGCTGTACAGATGGAAAGTGTAAGAGAGTGGGAAATGCAATTTAAAGGTAAATTCTCAAATTAGCAGCACATCTTTAGCTTAAGGAAATGCTTTTCATAAAAATGACTGATTTGGGCTTGGGGCAGCTTTTAAAGAGATATTGACGGTAACATTAATAATGCAATGTAACTTTCTTAGGATGAGACCAGGATTTTCAGGCCTTTCTTCCATAGAGAGGATCCCACTATATCCCATTAGAGCTTTTTCAGCCTTTTAGTTTTACAAGAAAGAAGTTCTCTTCTCAGATCTTCAGCACAGAATTTTGCTTTGGAATCTCAGTGTAGCTTAGCTGATGCAATTCCTGCTCACAGGTTGTTGGCTTCAGATGCCACGGAGTCATGATTAGGACTAAGAGTTGTTTTGGCATGAAGGGTTGAACAAGTTTGTCTTGAAATAATTTCTCAAAAGTGTGGAAGTATGCCTCTGGAGGGAGGGGGAGACATTTTTCACATTAATTGAAATCTGAACAGGCTGAGGGAATTTGTGCTGGTTTTAATAGCTGTGTTTTCAGCCATTGTTTGATAAAGCTTGCCCGATTCCCTGCGGGAGAATTAAAACAAAACACTCAGAGAAAGTAGTGAGCAGCAGTGGTAGGAAGATTGTTTTAGGAGGCTGAGCTTGCTGATAAGTTGCCATCAATTTCAGTGATTGAGGTTGAGGACCCGAGTGTGTAAGTGAATTTGCAGCAGTGCAGGCTAACTAGCAAATGCAGCTGTACTTGATTGTAATGGAATCGTAAATCTTTTTCAGAAAAATACGACTACGTAGGTAGACTCCTAAAACCAGGGGAAGAACCTTCAGAATACACAGATGAGGAAGATACCAAGGATCACACTAAACAGGAATGAACTTTGTAAACAACCAAAGTCAGGGGCCTTCGGAACTGCAACCTCTTATTCCCCATCACAGAATGTCCTGCATCTTTGGGTACAGTTCATCTGCTGCGAAAAACATTCAACAGGTTTTGTACAAGGAGAATAATAAACTCACAAATGAAGATTTGAATACTAGACATTATTTGTGCTGCCAAACTTTTTGTTGCAGTTTATTTGTAATGTCTGGTTAGGCTTCGTTAGTGAAGAGGGGCCAGGGATTTAAAGGCAAAAACGCTATTCCTTTTTATCAGTAGGCTGAAGTCTTCAAATAGTATATATCACAAGCTCTCTAAAAGATGTGAGTCTTCAAGCTCAGTGGAAGGTTTGAATCTTGTTTCATATGTGTCTTCTTCAGCATTAAAGAAAGATGTGCTCATGTACATCAGTATCAGTAGGTTAGACTACTGAAACTGGTGTTAAAATGTGAATTTCCAATTTTGTTTTGTATGTGGGCGTTAGTAGCCCTGGCAGAATACTTCAGATCTCTAAGAGAAGTCCGTGTAGATTAGGATGGGGGTAAAATTCATCCTTTTCTCAAAAGGATTGGGTAAAACCATTTCCTCTGCGACAACTATTATCTGAAGCCTGCCTCTCCCCCTTTTTCCCATCCTCTAAATCAAATCAAATATTAATTGTGCCTTATTTCGCTTACATAGACTTGAATTGTTTTAAGGGACAGCCCCAAAATCGTGGTTTCATAGTCACTACAAGCAGCATTGAGACTGAAGTTAGAATGTTCTGTTGACTGGAAAACCTTGATGTTATTCTGTGTATAGAATGTAAAAGAGGAATACTCAGTGTTACTGCCATATGTTAATACTACATATACTTAAATTAGCATTGTGATGGCCAAATGCATACTCCCATGCTTCTTTTTAAGTAATTACACAAAAAAAGTCACCCTTCCTCCTCTTCCAGAAGCTGCCTAACTTTTGGGAGCGTAGCCTTCACACCCCTGTAGAGCGAAGGGGCCTGCGCGCGTGTGTTTGTGTGTGTGTCTGTCTGAATGCAAGACTTGGGAGGGATTGTTTCTGCAGATATTGTAAATACGAGTTCCATTTTAATAAAGCATGTACAATACCAAATGTGCTGTCAGACTTTATGTAGAAGCTGTTAAGCAGAGCTGGAGTACGGTGGAATACGAAGTAAAGGGAAGAAGTCTCGGACCTGAAACATCCACCGCCATTAATGCTGTTTCCTTGTCCTTGTGGTGTCATTTTGCCTTTCAAGTCTCAGCATTTGAAGAATCTTGAAGACTCACTCAGGTAAGCTGTATGTAAGAGAATAAATCTATGCCAATGCACTTATGGGGGTAGGGGTGATGTAAATAAAGGAGAAGCATGTTAGGAAATCACGTAATGTACAGTAAAAGGAGTGGCACTAGTAGGACAAGAAGGCTGGAGATCTGTACATGGGTATCACTCTACATATTGTAGAAATGTCACTGTCTGTTGTGCTAAAGTAACGGTGACACCGTTGAGTTCCTGAGTGGCAGCTTTGTGGCGTACATCTGTACCTCTGTTTGCAGACTTCACCTGTGATAAGCCTACAGCAACAGATTCCTGTATATACATTCTGTTGAACTGTAAACTGTGAAATTCCAGGAACTACTTCCTTTTTATTACTGTTTGACTGAAAGAGATTTATATTGATGTAAATGAAACAAAATAAACAAAAATCCTCCCTTGAATCGTGTAACTCGCATGTCCTAGAAGGCAGGTTGAATTCTCTTCCTCGTGTACCCAGGCTTGGAACAGAGTAGTTTTATCCCAGCAGAAGCAGCAGAGCTGGAGTCCTTCCTCCGTAGAAGTTGGGTGACGCCGTTTTTGCAGGGACTGGTGGATCCCGTTGGGTGTGGGGCTCTTCAGACTGTAATACAGTAAAGCACCGGTTTCTGCTTAGGTCCCATCCTTATCAGCTGTGTGCTGGGGTCGTGTCCAGACTTTGGTTTGCACCTTAGTTCTATAATAAGTATCTGCTAATTATCTCACACAGCTGGAACGCTGGGCACGCCAGTGTAACCACACAAGTACATGGTTTGAGTGGAACAATGGAGGCTCCCAAGGGATAAAGAGAAGCTTTCTTGCCTAGGACAGGAGCTAGGAGTGCATAAGCACCAGTTCTTTATCTGGGTGTTTTGCTACACAAGGGAATTTTTCTTAATCTCGCTATAAAAGGTTTTACATTACACTTCATTGACAGTGTAACTTTCACTTTTAGCTTTTGCACCAGCTGTTGTATCTCATCATGGCACCAGGATGGGTGTAGCTGTGGAGCAGGAAAAGGCTTACCTAACTATCCGACAGGACAACCAGATATTTTTTTTTCTCAGGCTTCCACATAAAAATCCGCACATTGTTACAGCTTCTGCTGGGCAAAGTCAGGCTGGGCTTCTTCAGGCTTGCAGTGAGGTACTCCGCTCTTTGCTCGTTACACCTATTTGTGTTGCTACATCTGGCACAGCTGTACCGTTAGTGCTTGGATCTGTTCTATGTAGAAACTTCCTAACCCACGTCCAGCCTTTTCCCTTCCCTCGCTGTAAGAAATGCAGTGAAGCTTAATCACAGTGAAGTTACATCAAGTTTTAGGTTTTCTTTTAAAAAAAATTGTTTTAAAAGAACAATGCTCAAATTTTTACATGTATGATCTAGGGTGGGTTGGACAGCAAGCTGGGCAAAGGATAAGATTTGCTTTGAATCAACAGCGACTGAAGAACACAAAAGTCTCATCCTACAGTAGCAGTTTGTTACAAAACTTGTATTTTGTATTTTTGTATCCTGTATTTTGATGTCCAGTGGATCCAAATTAGCCTCATTCATCCTACATACAAAGTCACTAGTGATTTAAAGCTGACAACCTAAAAAAAAAAAGTATTTTAAAGCACACCAGCTTTCATTTTTATAAAAAATTGTCACATAGAATAATTTAGAATAACATCAGATCCATCAAAACTTCAGTGTGATTAATACACTAATTTGATGGAGGTGTTCATCCTTGTAACATTTGTGTCAATCACTTGGTCAAAATTCACTTTTAACTACGATGACAGGCAGCTTGAATGTTATTTTGTTTAAGCAACATAAGGGATTGAAGGGAGTATTTCTCATCTTTAGAAACAAAATACGTTTCCAGTTCAAGATACCACTTGCTTTCCTAGACTAGACTCGGTGTTACTGGTTTGGGTAGTCATTTGTTTTGACACTTCTGCCTCATTTGTACACTGCTTCCCAAAGATGCTTGATTATGGCAGGAAACCTATTTTTAAACCTCCTTGCATGTTGTTACTTGATCTGAACATCTTGAGTTTCCACTAAGGAGTTCTGGATTATCCTTTTATGCGCTCTTACTTGATGGTATTGTTTTATTGAGGTAGATCTCCTTTTCCTTGGCTAAGGTTTAAATTTTCTATCCTTTGGAGTCGGACTCGGCATGTAAAAGCAGTTTGGCACTCTGCTTCTCATCTTGTTTCACTTTAAATATCTTAGTTCGAAGCTGTTTTCTAACATTTTTTTTTCTCTTCCTAAAAAATCAGTTTGTTTTTACTATAGTCATTGTAAAGGTCAAGGAATAGTTCAACCTTACTTACGCTTTGAGTCTCTTTGATAATTGTTTTCTCTACAGTAAGTTTGTGGGATTTTATTTCCTCCAGGAAATACATGTGGTGTTGTATAGAATAGTACAAAATATCAATCAAGACCTAGTACGTTGAATATAATGGTCTTCCTGGCTCTGCTTTGGGGTTGGTTTTATATTTATTTTTTTTTAGTACAGAGCTGTGTAGTTTTTCATGAAATGTAACTAACTCACTAATTCAGCAGCTCGGTAGTGAAGTGTTTCAGAAGTTCGTTTATTGAGTGCAGAGTGGGTTTGTGATGAAGTCCTGTGCCCTTGGACTCCCTCCTGCAGACTGCAGTGTGGCTGCAGGGAACGACACCCGCCACCACCATCCTCTGCCTGCTCTGTCAGGCGTGAATGGAATGATGCAATTCCAGCTGCAGATTCGGGTATGTACTAGTGTTCAGTAGGAAAAGGAGTAATAATGTAACTCTGGCCTTGGAGGCTTGCTTAAATATGGAAACCAAGTAATTAAGTATGAATGTTACTGGCAGATCCTTCCACTGGCTTTTCATTTATGGTGAAAGGGGAATGTTGCTAACAGGTATTTACAGATGCCATTTTAAGCCTTGCTTGAATAGAACATGCGTGCCAAGGCTGGTTCAAATGCAGGTGAAGGGTTGTTTACCTGAAAACTAAAAAAAAAAAACCAAACCCAAACTGTTGCTCACCCCTTTTTTCTTTAGGGATTCTTGTGGTTCTGTGTCTTTTTTCCTCTGCCAGAAGGCAGCAACTTTAAGGTGTTTCATAGAGGCGTAGTCTGGCCCTGCAGCCTTCCTGCAGTATCGATGAATAAATCCAAGTGTCTGCCTCTGGTTACAAAGTTTACTTGTTTGGGTGGGTTTTTTTGTGATGATCATATTTTACTGTCGCGTTTTCTAGGTAACTGGGCGAAGGCTGCAAGTGTACACTCTGTAAGCATCTAAAAATAAAGCCCTTCGGAGGTGTGAAGTTCCGGTGGCAAGTCTGGATTTGTCACTTGACCTCAAGCATTCCATTACTGTTTGTATATAAACTCCCTTTCTCTTGACTGGCTCCTTACAGGAAAACATTATCTGGTCTCCATCAGGAACAAGAGCCACCTCGAGTCTTCTCTTCTAAAAAGCCTTTAGAATCCAGTATTTTGAGTACAACAAAAGAAAAATCGTCCTGAGTTGAGGCAGAGTAGGGTTATGAAATATTTGTACATTCACTTCTCAAAAGGAGAAATGAAGCCAAACCTAACCAAAGCTCTTTAAAAAGCACACGGGAGATTTTTAGAGGAGGAAAGGTCTAAGACTTGTTAAGCGGTCAGTAACAGACTACTGCTAGAATACAACCAGCCTTAAGGAAGACCAATTGAAGGTTGGCTTAAATGGACCTAAAAGGCATCAGAAAGAAAGACAAATTTATGTGTCTGCAACAGGTGTGCCAGTTGTTGAAAGGTGATTAACAGCTTTAAGCCAAACAGAGAAACAAGCTGCTGAGCCAGCAAAAGCCTTTTGGGTTTATTCTAAAATTCAGCGGGTTTGATCTCAGCTCAGTGTGCAAAGAGCAGCACTGTGTCATTTTTTCCACCTACGGGCAAGGGCAGAGAGGCAAGATTCCCGCCGGGGGGAAGTGAAAGGGGACATTCCTGAGAGGCAGCCAGAACCAGGGACAGACTTGGGTGGTTTTTTGTTCACCTGAATAAAGGGCCACTGAACAACCAGCCCCAGAGAGGCCAACAGGACAGACAGCAGGTAACACGTTTGCTCTCAGCCATATTTATCATTCACCTGTCACGTTCTTCTTTGGCAAATACCCGGTCAGGTGAACCAAATAAATTGATATTGAACTTGATGAGAGCTG
Source organism: Tringa solitaria (assembly GCA_026413425.1). NCBI lineage: Eukaryota > Metazoa > Chordata > Aves > Charadriiformes > Scolopacidae > Tringa > Tringa solitaria. The sequence goes on along the minus strand of JAOXJM010000033.1, from coordinate 8,905,663 downwards.
GCTCACCTTCTAAGAACATGGGTTTCCCCGATGCCTTAGTGCACCAGAGGCAATAGAAATTCACAGGCACGTCTACAGCATTACACTCTTTGAAGTTGTTTTTCTTCACCTTGAGGGAGAAAAAAAGTTGCTATACAACACCATTAGGTTTTGTTGTTGTTGTTTTTATAAAATTTGTCAAGATATCACAAAATTACACACACTAAAAGCTTAATCTGCACATTTTCCAATGAAAAAGTGAAAGGAAATATCTTAAATCTATTACTTTTATATACAATTTCAATCCAAATTTACATTCGCATCATTTTCTTTATAGCAAAAGGTATGGATCAAACACAGGATTGAGATGTGTCACTTCAGCGTATTTATAGGATTATCACTTAAAATATCGGTATGCGTTCATTTAAATTAATTTAGACCAGGCCGCTTACAAAAGGCCCAATTTTGTATTGAAATTGTATTAACTGTTGGGAAGGCCACTGCTAAACAGACTCCTTTACAGTGCAAACATTCATCGTTTGTTTCGTTGAGATTCAAAGGACAATGGCTGAAAAGAATTAACGGACTTCTGAGATCGGAGACAAGTTTGAAAGCCCAGAGGTGGCTGTGCCGTCAGCCAGGGCACCTTGGTGGGTTAAGGCATTTGTGCTAGACATCACTTTTCAACTCTTAACTGAAGTCTCTTCTGCCGTTAACTAACAGAAAGCTGCAATTCTTCTCACCTACCCTTAGAAGAGAGAAGTTACCCCACTAGGTTCGAGTCTTTAAAAACGAAACAATTAATAAGACATTACAGGATATAAACATCCTCATCTTTCAGCTACAGAAACGGATTTGTATTTTAATAACTTACATTCAGTGAAATTGTTTTTAGACCCGCTTGAAATTATTTAGGCTTAGCTAGCACAATTTAAGCAGAACTTCATTCAGACATTGCAAAATAAAGAAAAAAAAATTTACAAGGAATACTTTGTTTCCCCTCCAGACTCATTTTTATTACTAGAAATATGGAGAATTATTTTTTTTAAATTATGCCTCTCCTGTTAGAGTACTTCATAACCATAAAATAATTCAAATGAAGACACCTCTTAAGCCAAGAATAATTTGAATAGTTTCCTATTTTAACACCCTGCACAATCTGTAGATACGGTATGTTAAGACACTATGAAATCAACAGATCTGTTTTCCCCTGTGTTTTTCTGATGCTTCAGTTATTAAGAACCAGTACTGAAAGAAATATCTGCAAAACTATCCCAGTTATGTCCATTCAAACTCCATACTTAATAAAATACTAACTATGGAGACCCTGAAAAAAATATAAAGTATGTCTTTAAATAGAATCCAGAACTGCAGTTCCACATATAGCTGCACATTCTCGAGTGTGCTTTTTGCACAAAAACTTACTTTTTAATAGTTAGATTCAAGAGCAAACCAATCACATAGATCCTTCCTTTCCATTTAAAATTCTACATATAACGTAAATCTTTTTTGCTTTGGTAAAATACAAATAATGGGAAAATCTGGGTAAAGAAAGCGCAGTAAATAACGGGGGTATATCATACCTTTTTTAAGAAATACGAGCTGAAATGTAAGGCATCCCCACAGTATTTTTTTGCATATGCAAGGAATGCAGTTCTTTGTAAACAAAAGCTCGAGGAAAGCAATACTGAAGCCAAAGAATCTTCCCTAGGATCCTTCCGATGATCCCAAAACCAAGAGCAACTCTCCTAGGGTCAGTGTTTCGGAACTAAATCCTGTGAAAAATCCAATCCACTGTCTTCCCATGCATTTTTAATCATGTATTAGATTGGCTCGCCTTCAAGGTCTCCACATTAAAAGAGCGACGTAAAAGTTGATTCTCAAGGGCGCAAGCTCGTCTTAAGTCTATTTTTCTGGTACATCACTTTCTATAGATTTTGCGGCAGCGCTGTTACGGCCCAGGGACGCTTCCACAGCATTCCCACCGGTGAGATTCCCCAGCGCCTGGGACTGACAGGCAGCGGTGGGTTTAGTGGCATGAAGTGGTTTAGAAGAATTAGCCTGATGTCTGCCATGACCTGAATCCTCACCTGTTGCAGCGACCGGTCTCTTTCTGCCAGATTCTTCACTAATAGGAGGCTGAAAATAAACATTGGCAACCCGTTCAATGTTTTGCTGTAAGGCCAGGTCTTTCCATACACATAAAGGATCAAAGAATAGAGAACGCTCCATAATTAGGCCCTTATTTAGGCTTAGTAATCTTAGTTATTCACAACTCACTGATGATATTCTAAAGGTTTCCTGGCTAGAAGTGTATGTGCATGACACATTAAGGACTTTAAACAGTCTTACAGTATTACTTAATTGCCACGACTCCTAGGAAATGGAGGATTTTAGAGGATGATGGTAACGTGGTTCACCATAACCCAGCTATGAAGAGCACGGCAGCGCTACACTCTGGAATCGCAGAGTGTAAGAATTCAGTGTTCTACGGGAAGGATACATTGGATTTGGCATGTAAAGTCTCAGCAAGGACAAAGCCTGTCACAATTCATTAAGGAATGCCAGTCGGGCAATTAATTCATTTGCCAAATTCTTAAAACAGTATAGAAGTCATCAGTCTTACCCAGCTGACAAGTAAGCTATTTTTTGCCATTTATTTCATTACTCAATGAAAATGGATCAACACTTTTTACATTTTAGCTACCACACTCAACACCATATTGCAGTTCAAGAAAGAATGTCTAAAATAAAACTGCATTTTTAATTTGGATTTTTTTAAATCTTGCTTTCTCTAGTCACTGACAAGATTTGTAAAGCTGCTTTTTTTGTCAACTGAAGTACTGTTCTTAGTTTACCTTGCAGTAAAAATATTCGTACACCAAATAGTTGTTTAAAATCGGTATTGAAACTTACATCCACTCTGAAGTCCTCCAGTCTCTTAAATTTACTAAGGTATTCCTGCAGTTTGGGGTCAATGGCTGGAGTCTTGTGCTGAGAGTATTTTAGGTAAGCCCAAAATTTTTCCAGTCCATATAGCTGACCTAATAATGGAGAAAGATCATTTTACCAATTTACAAAAGTCAGATTTTATTAAAAACTTACTTACTCACTGGTAACTCTAAGAGAACTGTAAGATAAAAGGAACAGGCAGAAAAGCTGCTTTTGGGTTAGTTAACAAGTCAGTGCCGAGGAACTGGGATTATCTCCCAATTCCAGTTACCCTGGTGTGAACAGCGACTGGCCTGTGATAATTACCAGCTTCGTAGTCTCTCTTTGTTTCTTCTTGGAAATCCTTGAATATTTCTTGCCTGAATTTCTTTTCCAGGCCATAGCTGTAAAATCTAAACAAGCATTCCAATCCGTACCTGTAACAGAACAAAGAGGTATAAAAATCTTACACGTACGCTCCTCGTTCCTCAGAAGGATGCAAGTTTCAGTCGCTCCCTGGATTTAAGTAAATGGATAGTCTCATTTCACCCTCCTCATAAAAAACGCTTCCTTTTCACATCAATTTTTCTCGATCTATTGTTTTGAAACATCTTCAGGTTTGACACACAGGCGACAAATGCTTGCCCATTTTCAGTATGTCTGTATGCACAAACAGTTTCAACGTAAAACCAACCGACCAGAAGTCAGCCCAACCCGCCGTCAGCGCACAGCTGTCAGCGCACAACCCGAGGTGTAGGGCAGGACCTGGTGTTACTTCAGCTCCCCGGTGCTGGGGATTCTGGCCCAGTGTTTTTAGTGGCACTCTGGCTGCCACGCTGTCACCAGAGCTGCTCTGGGCCTCTACATAGCTGGGACCTCCTTCTGCTCTGCATTCATCTGCTGTCCCCTTAGTCCCCTTTAGAGCCTTCTAAAGTTTCTACTGGTAAATCACAGAATGGTTTGTGTTGGAAGGGACCTTAAGGATCATCGAGTTCCAACCCCCCTGCCACGGGCAGGGACACCTCCCACCAGACCAG
>JAOXJM010000033.1:8889828-8901616 GCA_026413425.1 Tringa solitaria | reverse complement strand
CCGGAGCCTTCTCTCCTCCAGGCTGAACAACCCCAACTCTCTCAGCCTGTCCTCATCGGAGAGGTGCTCCAGCCCTCTGATGAATTTTATGGCCCTCCTCTGGTCCTGTTCCAACAGGTCCATCTCTTATGCTGAGGACTCCAAAGCGGGATGCAAATGTATCCTTGGATAATTACAGAGCATCAAGAAAGCTCAGAGCACGGACACAAGGCATTATTAAAGACACTTTTGCACCCTAGGGACTATCACTCTACAGCCTCAGACAACATATCCAAATTTCATATAGCCAAGATTTCCATAGCCAAGTACTTCCTCAGTTGGTATTCAAAACATTGGGCTACCTTGGCTCTTGGCTCAAAGACACAAAGGCACAGGACACTGGATGAAATGAGGGGAATAATATTAAAGAGCTAAAGGGGCAGTGGTCATTTCCTTTGTGGTCATTTTTCTGGTATTTTTGAAAGGCAAGAAGCAGTTTGAATGAGGTTAAGAATGTCTTCACTCATGGAAGGAAGGAAGAACCTTCTAAGTGTTCGTAAGTATAGAACTCACTGGTTACAGTCATCAAGTTACAGGATTTTGTATAATTCAGGACCGATTACAAGTCAGGAAATGCTGCACATTTAGCTATTTATCTGCAAAGCACAAATATATACAAACAGATTTTTGGTATTAAAATAACTTACACAGATTGCCATTTTAAAGATTTACAGAGTCAAAGCCAATGCTAAAAATGCTCACTTCAGATATATGTTAACTTCACAGTCATTAAAGCGAAAGGCAAGACCTCAACAGTTTTTAAATTCCAGGAAAAAACCAAGTACCTGTAGTGTTCTTTTGCATCATCCAGAGCTAGTTGTTTGAATTCTTCATACATTTTCTTGTTAAAGTGATCTCTCAGAAAAAAGGACCAGAAACGGAAAAGTGTGTTCATTTCTTGAGACTGGCCAATTCCCAACCGTTTCCTCTCTGGAAGAAAAAAGAAAAGAGAAAAAAGAAAAAAAGCTATTTTAAAATTTTCAGCAGAATATTTTCAAGTGCTTTTCCGTTAGTAATACACACACAAGATCTTCCAGTAATTTAAGTTTAAATTTTAAGGTAATTTTTTTCCTCAGGTAAAGTTAAATGGCAAGCAGTGTTCATAAAATAGAAGCATCAAATAAATTTTACTTTCCTTTCATGAGAAAAACTAAGGATGAGGTGCAAAGTGGAGAACACTGGCATGAGACGACACCTGGTAGCTTTTACCTAAAATCCTAGGAAGTGCATTTAGCAGCTTACCCATTAGACACCTTCGACGATATTTGTGGTACACCTGTTGAGTAAAGCCATTTTCCTTTAACAGTTCATGAGAAGGATGCTGAAATTTTGGAAGAGAATTTGGAGTACACCCATAACTTCCTGCTATTGGAGCTCCTTCTGAAGGCGAAGCATTGGAACTGCTGAAGAAAAAAACAACAATGAAGTGTATTTATTTATTTATGTATTTCTGTCCTATAAACAGTGCTTTTCTAAATCAGTTTTCAACCATCCTGATCTACACAAGAGGTGTCAGAATAGTACAGTCACCTGATGACCACTACAATGCACCCCTGGGTCCCAGTCATCTGTTTTCAGGTGCAGCTCAAGAAAATCCAATTCTGTGCTAATATGTCAAACAACAGGCAGTTTTGTAAACATTACTGTAATGCCCCATTTTAAATGACCACTTAAAGGCAAAATCACTGAAACAAATATCAGTACTTTAAGTAATATTACTGCTACTGTATCAGTGATTAATAGACAACGTTATGAACATAGTCAGTCCAGCTTACTTACAGATAGCCTTGTACTCGTATGGTTTTGTCTTTCTTGATCGCTCTTTTCTTACTTCCACTGTATTTAGAAATTGTCTTTTATCCCAGCCTATTTCTCCCTTAGCAGTGAGAACTGATGACACTGCAAACAAATTTTCTACAAAAAAAAAAAAAAAATTTACCTCACAGAGGAAGTTCTTGGCCTGTGGTCTCTGGAATCCATCACCCAACCAACGTGGCATTCTAAGGGAGGATTTGTACTGTGTCGTGTTTTTCTTTTTCTTGGAGTCTAAGAAAGTAAATGAAGTATTTATTTCCCTAATTGGATTTCACTCATTCTCTCTCTCTTCAAACAAAGTTTTTAAAATTTTGTATTCTATCTAACCCATTATAAACTCACAACACTCCAGGTTCATGACCTAAAGATTAGTCTTATGTGACAAATTAAAAATCTTTAGACGTTACACTTTTTCAGCAAGCACTTAGGAAGTGATACAGAGAAAACTCGGAAAGCATTTTGTAGAAATAAAAAAGAATGCATATGGTAAGTATTTTGAAGATAAACAATTAAAAAGTACAAGTGTTTCATTTTTTCCCTTTTCGTTCTTTTTAAGTTATATGCACAGACATGAGTTTTCTAGGCTTTTTCTGGTTTAAAAAAAAAATAATTGCATCTTTCCATTTACCTTTACATCAATGGACCGTGCTTCTTTAACAACAGGGTAGAACCTGGGTGTTTTGTTGGGATCCTGGAGCCTCGGGGTGCGAGGTGTTCGTGGGGTGAAGCCAGGGTGAACACAGGGGGAATCTGGAACTGCTGTTGGCAGCGATCGAGCTATCGCTGCTGTTGGAGGTACTTCAATCCTTGACAAATTACAAGCCAGCTCCTCTGCTAGACCCGCGGGCAGAAAGGAGAAAACATTCAGGTTCAAAAGAAACATGATTTCAAAGCCTAAGCTCCCCCAGTATCTAGTATCTTAAAGGCCTGTTTCATTTCAATGAACTACATCATCCCCAAAGGATAATCAAGTTGTAACAGCCGCACTTGGCACAGAAGCGGCACAAACTCCTCAAAACTCTGAAATAACGTTTCAAGCACATCTTTGCTAGAAAATTTAAACCCACTTCTTTCTTACCTGCTTGCTTACGTGTATCTACACGAGCAAAGTTATGCAAAATAAACACTGGTGAAAGCGCAACCACGTTCTTGCTTTTTGGCGAGGTAGTGAGTTTAATGAGGCGGTTTTCTTCAACTATAAAGATGCTATTAGCATGTATCCTAGTAAATGCTAATACTATATCAGAAATATCTCAAAAGATCAGATTTGGACACTGAGACTTTTCAGCAAGGTTATGACAGAAGTAGAAAATTCTTCTCATCTCCCTTCATTCTATACCTGTTTCCCATAAAAATACTGGTTTCTGGCAAATGTTTCACGACATCACTAGTATATTAACTTTACACATTGTAAATGCCAGGTTACACAAAAAGCACCTAGTGTTAGTATATGGTGACAACGAAACAGAACACTGCCTACTGATGCTCATACATATCCTGAAAAGTACGAGTACCAGCTTCTTCAACTTCAATGGAAGCCACGCTACTGATGAACAGCTGGCAGTGTGAAAAATTAGCAAAGAAAAAGCCCTTCAAGACTGCTGGCTGAGCCAAAATTAAAATATTACACAGGCAGAAAGAGTTAACACACCTACAAAAGTGTTGTTTATTACAGAGATTCTAAAAACAAATATGTATTATCTACCTTTCCGTAACCCTGGGGGTCCTGGAGGAACTTCTTGGGTTGGGTCAGCAATTGGTTCTGGTGCAAGATTATCAAATTCTTCCTTACTAATGAGATTTAGCTTCTTAAAGTTCTCAATCTCTTGCTGAATTAGAGAAAGCAAATCGTAAATGCAAAGCACAATAATGGATATCGTCCTAAGAAAAAGGTAAATTTCACAGAAGAGAAAAGAAGCAACTACCCATGCACAGCCAGTACAGATTGCTTTTAACCAAGACACAAGGAGTCCCTAACACACATAATAAAAGAGTTGCCATGAAGACTGTATATAACCTAACGCAGCTCACACTGCACTAGCTAAAACAAACAGGAACAGCAAGAAATGGGTGAATGCAGGCAGGTAAGGCCATCTACATGCAAATTTTTACAGAGAAATAAGAAATGGAAATGACTGAGATCCTGGCCCTCACCAAGCTTAAAACCATCTTTTTTTTCTGCAGTAAGTTTGCCAAGGAAGGCCCTAACAATTCAGGGGAGCAGAGAAGTCCCTGCTCCCTTCCTCCAGCTACACCTAAAGAAAGGCCAGTATTTGTAAACAAAGTGTTAAGCTTTTTTTTTCATTATTATTTTTTTATTGGTAGCTTAATCTGCAAAAGGACAGGATTTTCCAAGAAGTGTGGCAGCATCTCAAATCGCTCGTGCCCCTACTCAGCTGAAGGTGGGGTGGGACGTGTACACCTGCACGCTGTGTGTGAAAAATCTAGTTTAAATCATTGTCAAGAACATAACAACCAAAAAGAAAATACTTTCTCTTGCTGTGTGCTATTTCTCCCTGTCCTCTTCCAGTTTGCTCGTTTTCTTGGTCCATTTCCACTGTAATAAACACTCCACATTCCGAATTCTACCTTTATTCCTTGCTCTTATTCTCACCAGTCATTTCTATCTTTGTCAGCTCTTTTTTGTACTCACACGCTCCATTTGTCCTCTAAGCTACTTTCCCCACCCCTGCCTTTGCTCTCGTGCAGAGATAAAGCTCCTTCCCCTCACCACTTAGCATTTAGGTAACTTTGCATTTCTGTGCACATAATATGTGCTAGTGATGCAGCAGGATCACCTACAGACCTGCCGCTCATTGGGCTCACTTGCACAAAAGAAGGGGGTTTCTTAATAAATCAAGCGCAGTAAGTGACAGGACTGCAGTGTTGCCACAGTGACCTCTGCCTATGCAGTGCTGGTGTTCAACTCATCTGTAATTTTACAGCTGCTTAGCATATTGTAAAAAAATAACAGTTTTTTAAAAAATAATTAAAGCTGACAATCTCTTTGCAAAGGTCTGAAAGCCTCAAGGACAGAGGCCCGTGTACAGGCTAGGAAATAAAAGGGTTTCTGTAATAAAATAAAGTGTGCAATCCAAAGTTTCATTTGCTCACAGAGCTAGCATCCTAACAAGATACAAGACAAACAGAACCTTAATATAAAACTACTTTAAAATGGCTGTATTACCGTCCTCTCCTACTATCTCATCTCAGAAGCGTGCCCTCTTCCTCTCTGGTAGGGGTTTGGAAATGTTATGAAACAAGCTATTCATAGAACAAGAAAACACTGGAAAAGTTGAACCATCTCCAAAATGTTAAAAATAGTTCTAAGAAGTATTCATTCAGTGTTTTTGGTCAAATTTGTGACAAGAAAAATTTGCTGGCTTTGCTTTCAACTGTTTACAATATTACCAAAGTAAAGCAAAACAAAGAGTATTCATTAGACCTGTAAATTCAACTACTGTCACTTTTCTTTCAAAAAAGTGTTGTATTTTACAATTATGAGAGCTGAAATTAATTTTGGAACTGTTAGAACAGGTGTGGTCAAAAATTAAGAGAGTTACCTTCATCATAGTGTCATTTTCACTCTGCTCCATCCACAAATCCTGTTCATAATAGTATAAGCCATCATTAATAACTTTAGCAAGTTCTGACGTAATTTTTGCACGGCACACATGGTTGCCAGTACGATCTCCACCAGGATGCTTTCTTATATATGGTGGTGTCTGTGTTACAATCAAAATCTTGTTGACGTCTTGATCATCAATTTCATAATCGGAATCGCTGTCAGACCAATCAGTAAATTTATTCTTCCGACCTTGAATTTGTTCCATCTCTTCATCAAACAAAAAGTCAAGTTCTTCTTGTTCTTGCTCGTCTGGAGGCGGGGGTGGTTGTTGCTGATCTGTTGTTTGATCACATACAGGAACACTTTCCTAAGTTGGAAGAGGTAATGCATTTTAGATTTGAATTAAATAGTGATTATCCAAATGGGAGACAAATAGAACATGACAGAACATTTTCAATAAATGGAGTTAGAAACAATACAGCCACTTTCAGATGTTTATTAAGTAAATTACTGTTCTAAATAATTCTGCCATAAGCTTTTAGAGCAATTCTCAATGCATATTACAATACATTTTTCAATAGTCAACAAGTACAACTGTCCCTCAGCTTTTCATTTTAGCGAGCTTTGGATCAGGATCTTAAATGCACTTTGTGCATTCTAGGTCTGTTAGAGTGAGAAGTACGCACACTAACTGTACTGCATTATCAAGCATCACATGAAAAAGAGACAGAAAATCTAGTTTTACAGTACAGTCTGAAAGTTGGCAGGTTTTGCATTTGTTTATTTAAACATAACTTAAAGGTTTTTGATTTTACCTTTAGTTTGACCGTGGATGCTCGATGCCTCTTCTTCACTTCTATCCAAGGTTCAGAGTCCAAATCAGGCAAACTTGTAGACAATCCTTTAGACATTGTCTGAAAATTATTTGTCTCAGTGTTTTCCTTTGGACTCAGTGGGCTTCCCATTCTTGGAGAACTTGGCGCAGACTCTACAGTGGAAAACAGCAATTCATTTCCTGTTGTGGATTGTTTTGGTTTTGTTTTGTTGGTTTCATTTTTTTTTTTTAATTGTTTTACTAGTCTTTCTTTTAACCACAGCTACCATTTTTCTATTTCTCTGGTTAAATATAACACTGATCAGCAGAATTTCTTTTTGTTTTTAGGAGATAGCTTTTCACAGTTTAGTCAGCATTTTGGGAAAAGATTGATTTTAGCAACTTACTTATGTGGAAGGTTTCTAACAGTCTGAGGGAAATTATATGTAATTCAGAAAAAAAAAAAGAGCAGCAGCATGAGGGACGTGTTTTCTCCACGCCATCCTCTAGCTCTATGGACAGGTGCCTAACTCGGTCTTCATTCTTCTCATTTAATTCCAGCCAACATTTTAGTAAACGATCTCCTTGCCAAGGGTGGTCAGCGAACAAAGCCATCTCCCTATTAACAAGGTGAATGAGAACCCCATCCAAACCCAGGATGCACCAAATAAAGAGTTAACTTTCAGCTGCTACCGAAACGAAGCATATTTTATGACTAAGGTAAGATTACTATTACTACTACAGGACTGCAGTCGATCATACTACATTCTGGAGAACGGTGACAGCTGTAACACATAAGAGACATTTTTATCCGCTTCACATCAGCCATGCCAACCATGTGACTTGGCAACTGCAAGGCTGACAGGCATATCAGATGAATAAACCGTTAGCAAACGTACAACCTCTATTATGAAATCAGTACCAAGAGGCAAACTTTCTAAGCTAGACAGACAGTCCTAAACTTATGTTTCTATAAAATAAATCCTTTACCAGTATGTGAGCCAAAAATTTGGCCTGGTATGAATTCTGGACAATTAATGAGCTGAGAAAAGTCAGTCGGTGGCAGACTGCATGGAGGAGGACCTGGAATTGGCCACTTTTCTGGATCAACCCTTTTTCTTATCCTCTGATCCACAGTTTCAACTTCTGTACTGTCCTTTAGCGCCTGTGTGACAAGCACATTATAACTTTAAAAACTTTACATATCTAGCACTATACAAAAAAAGAAAAAAATCCCACAAACTTTGCCATTTATAGCCTCTTCAAAAAATCCTTGTCTTTGCAAACAGAAATCCTTCTTAGCTTCACAGCACTGACTTTAAACGGCAGTACAAAATTAACCAAGCAACTTTCTACAAATGTACTCCTGAATTATTTTACCTCCAAAATGAGTGCAGCGTTCGTAGTCAGAGCTTGCATCCGACGGAAACTAGCAATCAATGAAACTGGCAGAAATCCTTGTTGGTCCATCTTTCTCCTCAGAAAGAAGTCTCTTTCCAAATTTTCTGTGCTGAAATAATACTCACTGCAGAAAGAAACATACAAACATGAGCCTATTATAGGTTAAAGAAAATCCTGAAATAGCAATTTAAGAGATTCCTTGTTAAAGCCTTCCATTAAAAACAGAGCACACTTTGTCATCAACAAACTCGTTCTTGCAACAGGTGTATCATTATAAGCAAGACTTACAGAACAGCACGCATGCTCGACATGTTAAGAAAAACTTATGGATCCAGTCCAGTACATGGGGGTATAAATCAAAGCCTTGTTACATTTGCGTATTTGAAAAACTATTTGTATAAAGAAAAACTATGCTCAATTTTTCTTTCACCCATCCCCTCCCTTATTACTTACATGAACAGAAGGAACAACATTCTCTTAGCCTCCAAATAGATGAAGGACAACTACTGCTTACAGTCAGGGCATAAGTTATTTCCCACACAGCAGTATCAGTGCACCTTCATCCTGAATTGTATCTTTTTTTCCCAGTTTCCAGTACATTAGAAGGTTTAAGTATCCTATCTGATTGTTGAGGCACATATATGTACTCTGAATCATTACTTCAAGCATGCTTGTGGGAAGATGAGAAAACAAAAATAATAATGTTGTATTTATCATGAAACTGTACCAAAAGGCACAACAGTTCATGGAGAAAGGTACAGTCTAAAAGAAGAAATGATGTTTAATGGGTAAAGAGGGACAAGGATCATTTCAGGAATCTGACAATATCACAGAACAAGAGACAGGGGACAAAGAAACAGCAGAAAGACAAATCTTCTTAAACAATGAAGCTGTTCTATGAAATGATCAAGATGTTTTATACTTAGTGAAGAGAAAAAAGTAAGATATTCAAATCATGATCTGTCACACAAACCAAGGGAACAAGAAAACATCCTATGAAAAAAGAATGGAAAAAAGCCCAATTAAATAATGACAACTAGAATCTAGGCCTTTCAGAGAGTTTACACATCATATCATGGTTTTGCATCTTATATCCCAGGAATACTCCTCCTCATCAGGTTCAGCAAAATGTAGGTAGTGAAATATTTAATGGAGAGCAATTAAAACTCTAAGACACAAAGACAGAGGTAGTGCAAAAATAGAGCAAGAGAACATTAAAAAGCTGAGGGAAAAAAACCGCAAACACATGCAAATGTAAATAAAGTTAATTCTAATTTCCACAAAATATAAAGTACTAAGTGTCTCCACTGAAGTTGGGATCAAGGCCAAAGTTACCAAGAGGAGAGGACTCTGATGCCATCATTGACCCAAGTTTGATACCATTTTGTTCTCAAATTTTTGGTAGCTAAAGAAATTCAAAGCAAAAGCTCTCTATACAAAACACTCAGCTCCGAGACAGGATGAATATAAAGTCTCAAAGTTGGACAAGACATACAACAAATGAAAACATTGCCATTAAATCAGAGCAAACAAAGAGAAGAGAATAAGGGTTTTGGAGAATTAAGCTCTTACTCAGAGCTAAGTAAACTGATGAGTGAAGCAACTGTGCACAAAAAGAAGGTTCCATTCAAGAATACCCTATTTCTGTTCTGAACTTCTACATTTCTTTTCCTCTCCCAGTCTAGAAGATAAGCAAGCACAAAAGCCGTATGTCAACATTTTACTAATGTTACCTTTACAGTCATACAGTAAAGGTAAAATCTTGTAACGATTCACCTAGTTAAAAATTCCACAAGCAGAAATGGATAATGACTGAACTTGACTCAAACTGCCTCACTTGATGTCCATCACTCTAGAAAAAGGAATGTGAAAGACCATTAATGATAAATGAAGACAATGGACAAGTTTGCTCCAAGTAGAGGGACAAACCTAAACACACAAACTCCCTCCAGCTTTTCTTTTCTTTTTCCTCAGCATTCCTTTGCTTATTCTTGAATGGATGCAGACTTGGATGCATGTCTGAGCTTTCTTTTTTTCTCTTTATTTTTTAAAGAAAGAGGACTTTAGAATTCTACTGCACCTTCCAGACTGAGGAGCTGCTAAGTGCTGAAAATTTTCAGGCTGATTTTTGTATGTAACAAATGTTACTCTCTCGTACATCAGTCTGGATCTTGGGACAAGCATAAACTGCTTGATAGCAGCGTATTTCTTACTGTAATAACACATCAACTCAGTTGGACACAGTCTCTAAGATTTTTCCCTATTAAGCAGATAAACTGTTCAAAAATTCATCAGTTCACTAGGATTCAAACCAATCTCTCTTCTCTAACATATCCTGACTTGGACTCCATAAGGAACTCCAAGACCTCACAGTCCTGTGTAGCTTTATTTTGTATATACTTCCTTCCATAGTCACTTTAATATTTTATAATTAAATTATGAAAGGCAGACAAAACCATCCCCGTTTAGAAGCTAGTAATTGGCAATTGATGAACAAAATTTGTTTCCCATCATTTTTAATGTGATAAAAGAAGTAAATGGATAAAAAAACACCTTTCTTTTTTCTTTTTTTTTTTTTTTTTAAGGGAACTTGATTGAATAGGAACACAACCCTATTTCTCCCAAGCAAAAAGCCCTCTGTTTTTAAACCCTGTTAGCGATGTATTACCTCAGGTAAACTTAATGAAACATCTCTCATACGCATACAGTAATAAATTACAGGAAATAGGGATATTTTATGTACAAAGATGACATAAAAGGCTATAGATAGCATGATTATTAGCCTATATTAGCACATCTTGTCCTTGTTACCACTAAGAATAGGAAATACAGAGACCAGATAAAATTAATTAAAAAGCTGGACAACTCTTCCCTCCCAGAATAAATCCTGGAAAATGTTAGATAAACAGTAGCTATAATAAAATAAAGATTACCTCGAAGACAGAGCCTGCAAATTTCCAGCTAACCATGGACTGTCTTTGTTTCAGCATGCTTGGGCCCAGGGGAAAACTTATACATAAAATGAAAAAATAGCTAAGGTGCAGTGATGTCCCAAGGCCTTTAGTGTAGTTAAGTAATTTACAGGACTGGATTAAGCAAGATCCTAAACAAAATTCATTTCCAAACTTAAAAACAACATTAAAAATTGTTAGGGCTTAGTCTTTATTTTTACCCAAAACAGCTGCACCTATCACAGAGTAACTCTTAATATGGTAATGAAGAAAAGTGAAAAATGAAAAAACAACATTTTATGTTTCCAAAAGGGGAAAAAACCCAGCTTCAGGCACATATAAACTAGTCTGCTTATACAAACTTCAGGAGGTAATTCAATTTACTCTCATGTCAGCGGAACTAGACTGAGTTGGTATCAGAGGGTCTCAGGAAACAGATGTAGTGAGCAGCCAGGGAATCTCTGCATTTTGGCAAGGCTCTGGTAGATCCATAACATGCTGGGAGCCAGGTCTCGATATCATTTATGCCACTTTTTCTCTAGCAGCTTCATTAATGTCTGGACTTTGACGGTCCAAAACTTATGTCCCTTGTTTGTTTTAACAAGACGTGTCATTATTCAGCTAGTCCCAGGCTACATAAGCTTATGATAAAACTTATGACAGCTAGTCATATCATACAGATAACATGACATAACATGTAAATTGTCATTACAACGAACTTCTCAACCATTCTTACACAGCTGAAATGTCATAACCAGGAGAGGGTGCAATTGCTCACGGCACAACACTGGTCTTATTTCTCTAAACAGCGGTAGGCACTCGCTAGCCCCTCGTCCTTCTGGATTCAGTAGTTCTTAACTGCAGCAAGACACAGGAATTCAGGGCAAAGCATTCCTCAAGACTACACTTCATTTAAATACAAGAGGTTTAAACACAAGTAAACTCTTTAACAGTGTGACTCCCTTGGTGACTTGGAGAATAAACTCCACAGTGACTGCACTCTTTCTTCATTTCATCATCAAATGCCTCATCTTATTTCCTCCATCCACATCAGAAAGGGAGAGTGGCTTAGAGGAGAGAGTGTTCTGTCTGGAATAAATTGCCATAGGCCATTTAAATGCATATTTGCAAAATCCTTTCCTTCTGAAGGCTTCTCTCTGGATTTCTCTTTTTTAATCCCCAACAAAAGAGAAGTTATAT
>JAOXJM010000033.1:8871478-8882810 GCA_026413425.1 Tringa solitaria | reverse complement strand
GGGGTTGTTCAGCCTGGAGAAGAGAAGGCTCCAGGGAGACCTTATAGCAGCCTTTTAGTACCTAAAGGCCTACAGCAAAGACGGGGACAGACTTTTTAGAAGGGTCCTAGCGATAGGAAAAGGAGTAATGGTTTTTAACTGAAAGACAGTAGATTCCAACAGGAAGTTATTTTCCATGATGAGGGTGGTGAAACACTTTCCCAGAGAGGTGGTAGGTGCCCCATCCCTGGAAACATTCAAGGTCAGCTTGGATGGGGCTCTGAGCAACCTGATCTAGCTGAAGATGTCTCTGCTCATTGCAGGGGGGGAGTGGACTAGATGGCCTTTAAAGGTCCCTTCCCACCTAAACCATTCTGTGATCGAATATAATATCTACCTGCAAAATTAAGCTTTGCAGATATTTCCACCAGACAGGAAGAATACTTCTATGTTGTGGAGTTAGCTTTCAACCTGTTGGAGTCCATACAGTAGATACAGGAATGCTATGCCATAATTTATTTGAATGCAAAGCCTTCCCTTAGACAAACCAATTGAGATTAAAAACAAAGTAAATGTTATTTGGATTAACAGACACTATATGAATTTGTGTACTCAAATTCTCACACGCTTAAGTCAGCAGAAGGTTAATTAACATCTATGCAATACAATCTAGACCATCTGGTAAACCAAAAAATCTTTTAAAAGATAAAGCAGACTATTTCAGACAGAAAGCATCAAATGTATATTTTCTTATGAAACACTACATATGTATCTCTCAGCCACTCTGATTAGTACTGTACAGACATCATTAATCACATCAAAATTTGACATAAGAACCAAGTACCTGTAGTACTAAAAAGAGTGCAAAAGATAAGGGTGCATGTTTTCTTAAGTTGCTAAAATCAGTACTTTCAAAAAAAGGGAAAAAAAAAGAGACGCTAAAATAGTCACATTAAAGATTTAGTCACAAATACTATTAAAGGATATAAAATTTAGTCCTTTTAACACTATTCAGTCTCTCAGACCTAAACTCAGCAGAGCCTCTCCTTTTCTGACCATCAGAACATGATAGAAAATATCGCTATTTTTTGGACACAGTTACAGGGTTTCTCTGCACTGTATCTCCCATCTTAGAACAGTAGGCTCTGAAAAGGTACAAACAAAAAGAACTATATAATGGAACAGCGCTTTTGAATTATTAGACTGTAGCAAACAATTGTACACCTGAAGTTATAAAAAGCACAGGTGAATTATTTCTAATCTTATGAGTAACTCAGGAAGGAGTTTGATGCACAGTTGAGTTATACATCTCTAACGCCACCAGATAAATCAGCAGCTTTAGGATGCAAGTCACACATCCTTCATGATGTTGTTAAATCTATCACCATTGTCTCCTCCTGAAGTGGTAGTCTCTTCCGTTCACAGCAACTGACAGGAATATTGATGATGGAAAAGCTTAGAAATACTTTTAAAAAAAAAAAAAAAAAGTCAAACCAAGGATCCTGTCTAAATCCTAAACCATGATGAGATGTATGCACACACCAAAGCACTCTAAGTGGTATGTAAGCAACTGAACGAGCATTAATTTATTGGCATATAACCTGTTCAGGTTCTAAAGATTTTTCTAGCAATCTCAAAGATTTTCTTTGAGACCCTGTAGAACAAGCTCCTAGGAGGCAAATTCTACCTCACAGTAAACACAATGCTGTGTCAAATCTACAGACATCTATAATTTTGACCTGCAACACTAAAAGTCTGGTTAGACACCTGAAAACATTTTGTTGCTGACATAAACAACAAAGTTTTGATACTTGAGTGAGAAGGGAGGGTGTCACAAACTGAGCCCCTGCAGGACTAATGATTCATGCCAAACTACCTTAATACTCTTTTTCAGTTTTCATTTGGACACTTTCAATTATGCAATGCACATTGTTGAACCCAAATCATCTGGTTTCCCTCACCAAGGATATAGGAAAAGCATTACAGGGGTGCTGCAGATCTAAACGGTGAAACGGCACCTCATAGGCTTACAATGACCTGTTCTCTGTTCTTTTAAATAGCATAAATGAGGTGTAAGATATATTATACACTTATCACTTGAGATAAAGCAAAAGGAAGATAATTTGCTGTAATAGATGTTAACTAAATATCCAGCAAGGGGTAAATAGGGCAAGGATAACTGAGTTGTCCTAACACAGCCTGCACAAAGCATTCTGAGGGAGGGCAGCACGTTCACAACCCCAAAGGTGTGAGCATAAACCTCCCAACGAGTAGAAACGGGAAATACAACTTTTAAAATGGTGCAGTAAATATGCCTACATGTCCACAGCACACCGCTAACGATAAATGGAGTGCATGTGTGTGGGCTTGTAAAGGGTTCAGTACCAGTGCAGACGGCTAAGCACAGACCAGTAACTGAGTTATTCCTGCTGAATTACTTCAGACAAAAATTCTGCTGAAACCCCAAAACACCCAGACCACATTCTGAAGGAATGGTATTAAGTGGAGAAGTCAGTATGATTTAAAAAAAAAAAAAAAAGTACTGAAGATAACAAAAGATACTTACTTCATTGTTTGCTATTTCGCTTGGTGTCGGCCAGTTTGTGATATCACCAAAATCGCCAGCCTGCAAAGACAACAAACAGTTTATACTACTTCCTAGATTTAGTGCTTTTTAATACATGGAAGATGTCAGTCACCACTCAGATGGCCAGACTACCGCTTTGAGCAGAACTGTTAGAAGTAGCAATTTTTAAAAACTGATAAATACAACAGAAAAACAAACAGACATATAACTTTTGAAAACAGAATATGATCAGTTGTAGAAACAACTACTCATTGCAGTTACATCCAAATCAAGGTCCAACACATCTTAGCTTGTAATTAGCATAACTGTCTAAAGAATGTCTTCATGAAGAATATTTTAAGTGGGCACAGCCGAAAAAAAGAGAGCAAGTAAAATTTTCCACATTCTATTATAAATGGTTTATGACTTTTGAGCACACATAAAAATTGTCATATTAAATGTTGTCTTACACATAGATTCCTATTTGATTTAAAGGTACCTAATGCTTAAGTCTCTTAGCTTTTGGAAGACCTTTGAGCATAGGTATCATCTAAGCTAAAAAGGGGTGGCTGTACAAAATTTTAGAAACTTAATTTTTCAGTAAAAGGATTCAGTGTCACCTGTTGTCATAATGGTAATTTTATAACAGCACATAAAGCATACACATCACATAACATGCAAAAAGGATTTCCAAAACCTATGTAGTATCACTTTTGCTCAAATTATGTTGTTTCTTCACAGCCCCTTCGCATGTCCATATAATCCCACTGCTTTTTTAAACAGAAGTGCCTCAAACATATCCCTCAAACATACACCACTTTAGCATCCCTTCTAATTTTAAATTTCTCTTTTCTACTTTTCTCTCTCTTCAAAAATTTACCATTGCCAAGGCAAAACATAACAATACTGGTTGTAACTTCTAAAATAAAAAGACAGCTAGATATATTGTAATATCAGCTGTTTGCCATAATGAATATTTACAGCCAGAAACATTCCTTTGAGATTATTTCATTTTCCTACCACATTATCAGCTGAGCTAAATGTCAGTTTAAATTAACAGGTTAGATTAACTGGGACTTCTAACACAATCAGTCCAGTAACTCATAGCCAAATGTCTTTCTGGCAAATACAAACCTTGCTGCATTTCCTTGTCCTGGGTTTCGCTGCTTTTATAACTTTAGTGGAATTTTGTAGTTCTGAAAAGAAAGAAAAATATTTTCAGGTGAAAAATTCAAAAGCACTTTAAAACAGGAAGGAAGGTAAACTTCAAGAACTCTGTTCACCTATCTATCATACTACACCAAAATTTTTTTGATGCCTTGGTATTAAAGTCAATGAACATTTCCATAAAGTAACTAATAGTACATGACACTGAAAAACTCTCATTCCTAATGAGTTTAAATAATCTTGAAAATCAGGTGTACAGGATACTGTATAACACAGTATTTAAGCATTTGCTCAGCTATAAAGTCAAAACTATCTCATAATGCTGGTATTTTAATCCAAGAAATAGCAAAGAAAATGAGCCCCTGAAACACATTAAAAATGTTATCCTATGAGATGTCATTTTTAATAAGACAAAATTAATTTACAAATTATGCAAGTACAAAAAAAAAGAGAAGCAAGTACTTATTCACAAATTCCTAGTAATTTCCTTTTATAAGCAATTACTCAAATGCCAAATAAAATTTAGCCATATTGCTCATAATCAAGCCAAAGTAATAAAAAAAAAAGAGGAAGGAAAGATGAAGAGAAAATGGCTATAAAAACTACAGTAAGCCTAATAAATTTTAATGCTCAAATTCCACAATGGATATGGTTACGATAAACATGAGCATTTGCAACGAAGCTGACACTTATACATTTTCAGAACTATCCTGAATAAAGATCTAAACTTTATTGTAATAATAATCCCACCTGATCTCCTGAGCAAGACTCCATTATACTTCTACCAGTAGTATCTGCCAGGCATTAATAAACAAATTGGAAGTAACTGTCTCTCTCTCACACATACAGCAATATTATATCCTAAAAATCTAGGATCAATAACCTACATAGAAAAAAAAAAAGTCTATTTAAACTGACTACATCTTTTAATACATGTGCAATTGCCCTCTGTATATGAATCTGATTTTCTTATTTGCAATTTTTCCCTACCCATCTCAATTGTGTTCTACTTTTTGCATTGGGAATTTAGGGGAAAAAACCTCAGTAATATCAGGCAATTTTTCTTGGGAGATTAGAATTGCGACAGAGGAAACCACCTCTTAACTTCTGTTAGGCCCTGGTTCTATTCTCCCAATGCGTATTTTCCCATAGAGAAGTGGTTACAACCTCTCCTTAAAACTTCTTATTCAGTATTTTATTGCAAGACAAGCTTGAAACATTGAACATGACTGGAATCACTAATGGCTTATTATTTCATACGGGGATAACATCACCTCCTCAACCCTTATCTCTTTCACATCCAGTGACTGATCTTCCTTATCACAGCTTCACACTGGGAACCCCACCCTCGTGCCCCAGAGACTCTGAAAACCCTCTCTGTCTGCTTCCCGGAATATACT
This sequence comes from Tringa solitaria, assembly GCA_026413425.1. NCBI lineage: Eukaryota > Metazoa > Chordata > Aves > Charadriiformes > Scolopacidae > Tringa > Tringa solitaria. The sequence continues at coordinate 8,877,698 of JAOXJM010000033.1, read as the reverse complement.
GTAAGCGTACATGCATAAACTAATGTATACTCCATATTCCGTTGTAAATTGTATTAATACTGCATTATCCAACTTGCACATCACACCAGACACGCGAATTCAGTGAATCCTGATCGGCCTGTGACCCATGACACCATTCACCTGGTGTTTTTTTTCCTCTCCTACAGATCTGCTTTTTAAAACAAAGACAAAACACACACCCCCAAACTGCGTCTTTCTTGTTATCCAGCCTCAATTAACTTTAGACTGAGAGCTGTCAGAAACACACAGTGGCTGTGCAATCCTAATTTTTACCTGTCATTCAACAGTAAACTAATTGCCCTTTACAAAACAAGACAAACAGCTGTAGAGGTGGAGTAGCAAACAAATTTGTAATTTTCTCCCAGCAAAGCTAACAATTACCTGTACAGGTAAACCGACTGGCCATGGCATTTCTCCTCCAGTAGCCTGTAAACACACCTCTCTCTTTAGCTGTTCAATTACCTGACTGAAGCCCTTTTTCCATCTCGCAGCACTTTTACTTAAATTGCTGCTGAAGGACTGCTGCGCCAGAACTTCTACTCTGTGTCACCAGGGCGTAGCAAGGGATTCGAAAATAAAAGACTCGATGTCTCTGCACTATCTTAGTCATGGGATATTATTCCAGGCGTCAGGAGAAGCTATCTGAATCGAGTAGAATGAGACCCAACTTGTTTTAAGGCATCTTTCTTATCTGTATGTAGTAATCCAAGACTTGGAAGATGCATTTGCACACTAAATGAAAAGAAAATTAATATTAGGCAACACACCACACAGTTGATGATGCCCTTTCTGAACTCAAGAGCTCGAGATCTCATCACCCTCTGTGCCTCCCTACCCGCTCTGTGGAAAAAAACTCCATAGAGTTTCTGGCTCTCCCAAAAGAACCACACTGAAAACCAAATTTAACTGATCTTTCTCGATGGGTTTTCTGAGGCTTATCATGTGAGAGTTGGATTTTAGTGTGAAGCATGAAAGGGAAGATAAAGGAGAAGGGAAAAAAAATAATATTGAAGGCAGAAGAGTAAAAGAACAAAATATCAGGGCTGTATCCAGGTCACATTTGTTGTTATGGACAGGCCTAAAGCCACTGGTTCAGGCAAAACTGACTGTAGAGAGCATTTAGAAAAAAGCTCAATGCTTAACATTACCCCAGTGGTTGGTTTCAACATCACATAATAGTGCTGAATACCCAGAAATGGCATCTTCAGTACACTGCTCCAGCAGAACCCAACAAGCCCTTGCAAAGGAACTATTTCAACTTAATGTTAATTCCACCCTAACTGTATTAAAATTGTTCATTCAGTCATATGCTACAAGGTAACCTGTTTAGTAACAGCACGCTGCGTTGATAAAACAATTCAGTTGTCTTCAATTACTTTACTTGCTGGGTTTCAGCTGAGTTTTCAGGGGGTGAGGAATAAAAATAAAATCAACAATGAAGAAGTTTAATTGCCAGTGATCATCTTTCAGTCACTGAACTCTATCTGGTAAAGATGCCAGCCCCATGAAAACAGAACTCGGTCTTCAAAGCAATTTTTATTATGGTTCTTCCAAGTCTCTTTATACACCACATCCTAACACGAGATATTTTCTGCAGAAAGACATGGGTGTGCAAACATGCCAAGTGCAGTACGTCAAGATACACGCGACAACAGTGCTGAAAAGTGACAGATGAATTTTGGAAATGCTACATACAGCAGCAGCAATCCTCTGGGACAACGGCAACAGAAAAGGAAAAGCAGACTGGATACTCTACAGAGATTAAGAGAAGCCAAGTTTGCACATAAAGATGTATCAACAATGTACCACTGATTACAAGGAAAATAATGTTTTCAGTAGTAGTACTTTAGAATGGATGGCTTGAAGTTCTGCAAATAACTATTCAGCAAGTAATTTGTTCTATTAGAAGGGGAGGGATGACATTGTTAATTTCTTCTGAAAGCAAAACCTATTAATAAAAGTGGAACACATTCTGATTTTAATACAAACACAGTATATGCTGTAAGGATTTCTAGACAATATTCAAGTTTTATTTTTGCTTGGACTGCACGTGTATTTCCTTCAGTGAGGGAACAAGATTGTGTAAACACCAGAAGTGCTTCAGGAGGTGGTTGAAATCACCCAGCAGAACAGATCTTCAAAACTTCAGTGGAACATGTTTGTTGAACTTGTACAACATTTTCCTTTCAATGCGCAGTTTGAAACTTCACAGTATAATCCATTTTTAAACAAGGTAAGCTATACTAATATCTATTATTTTAATAGGTAAGTGTGAAAGTCTTGCAAATGTGACAAAACAATCCTTTGGAGTATATCATAATTTATATCTAGAGGATGGCTTTAGATCCAAGATTCTGGGAAATAAAAAACCCACAGTAATTATGCTAACATCCTTTCCTACAACAGTTCTAGCATTTTATAGCAAAACTACATTAGATTAACCTTCTTCACACTATTTGAACAACTAACCAAGGCGGTGACTTATGGCACCTGCATCCTTCTGCCTATTTATATCTTCAAAACCAGTCAGTTTTTCAATACAACAAGCAAAAGGTGTGGGGGTGGGGGGACGGGATGGACAGAGGGGATGGGTAGTACATGGTTGATTAATCATTTTACTATTTATTTTCCTTGCACTGCATTTCTCAACTCATTTTTTTCTTAGCTTCTTCATAGCTTCTGCAACCTCTGACTCAATTTCTACAAAAGCTTTCATGGTCTAATGGGAGCACGTGCCAGAGCCCAGCAAGCCAGTGCTGTGCCTCAGACTCCAGGCAGCAAAGGTGGATTTCTCTCTCATAACAGGTCTCCAGCTTAGAAACAAACAAACAAAACCTACCATACACAACTACACATGCGGTTATATACAACTAAAATACAGACAGCAGGTTTGTAAAGATAAATGTTTTAATCCCTTCAGGGCTGGGGTAATTGTCAATGTTGTACTTTCTGATAATCCTTCGTTTTTAAATGCTGCTATTCAAACACTCAGGGAATTTGTAAGAACTAAAGATAATATCTGTCTCAGATAAACCAAAAAAAGTTTGATAATCAGACCATTTACCCATTTGCTATTCAAAAGCTTGTTATTCCTAGTAACAGAGTATACTTTTACTAAACTGTACTTTTACAACCTGTTTGCTAACAGACTGAAGTAAATTAACTTATACAACAGCACTACAGTGAACTGGTTCTGCTACCAAAATACCAGTCAGATAAAAGGTATTCTTTGATTCCCAGAAATAAACGCAATGAAGACAGACAAACTGAGCACAATATAAAAGGCTGAAGTGTGTAGTCATTTTAATTAACTACATCATTCAAGCACACTAGGAAGCAAACTCACTTCAGCCCCTTAAGCAGCACAGGTATTTTGCCTCATTTAATATTTTCATAAATTTCATTAAAAACTTCTGAATTATCATCTAACGAATCATTAGAGACCCCCACCAGCTATGCAAATCACATGAAGACTAGAGAACTTTTGCAAGCTTACAAAAAGGACAGTGCTTTAGGTTTCATCAAAGGAAGAGGTGGGAGAACTTCCGTAATAAAATTATTTCAACGACTCCAATCTGGACAAATTCTTTATATTGAGGAAGGGTAATTAGCCTCTTCTGTGAGGGCCCAGCTCTGAGAGAACTGAGGAAAAACAAGACTCAGAGGAAAGAAAAGGAAAGCGGGACTAACGCTGGGTTGTTCCGCTGCTTCCATATGGACACATGTTGCTGGTTCAATTTAAAAAAAACGCTTATCTTGTTACCTTGTAAAAATTATCTACAAGATTATATAGGGCTTCTTCCTCACAACCGTTTCTCTCCTTTTACTCACAGAGCTTCAACCTGAAGAAGTGAAGACTTACTGCAATATATTGGCTGGGCACTACAAGGGAAAGCGAGGGGGGGAAGACACAGGGCAGAGGCACCTTTCATCATTTGACAGCCTGTGCTAAAGCTAACTCCCTGTGCTCACCATCACCAGGGTTAGACAGAAGCCTATTAACCTCACTAGCAATTTCATACTGCTACAAGTCTTTCTCTATGAGTTAAATGCAGATTAGGATGTAAAAGCAGCTGCGTAATTCTGAAATTATTCTCTTTAAAAGACAAGTTTAATAAAAGGCTTGGTTCGGATACAATGAACTGCGGTAACATTCAAATATGTTTACATTAGGTGTTGGTTTACTATAACATGATTTAAACCTACTAACACATCTGAGAGAAAAAAACAATAGGTCGTAGTAACAACACTTTGATGGAATTTTTTGCCAAGAATTTTAAGCCTTTTACATGACTTTTTTTCCTGCTAGCGTAGGGTGATGTTAACAGTTTCTTTCAGTAACAAGAGTCAGGTTTGCCTCTATTACAAAGTAATACCACGCTAACCTGAAAGTCAAAAGATGACAGACTGGGGTCAATTTTCTCAAGCGTGTAACTATCACCGAACACACCATACCTGCATGTCTCAGGAAACTTTCAACAAATTAAACCAGGATCAACAAGTCAAACAGGATCCAGTCGCTACTTTGATGCGAGATTCTTTTACGTTTTATTATCCTCTTCATGGACAGTTTTACATTCCATCCCAGTAGGATTTCTGCTCATCTACTTATTATTTCACATGACTAATTTCCATACTACTATATTCATAAGGGCCTTGTATGAGTGATTTCGCTTTGCCAGCATGCAATTAGTTACTTTCAAATACATCCCTTGTTGCAGTTGGAGCCACATGGCATTTCTTTCCTTCAGACAGGAAAGATCAGCTCCTTTGCTTTTGCCAAGGAAAAGAGCAGTAGCTCCTTCAATGGTGCTTTCGGCGGTGGCCAACCCAAAACACGCACCCTGGTATGTGTTCTTCACCGACGCCATTACCAGCAGCAGTAACTCCCGTATTTGCTAAATTACACACTTGCCACTGAAAAAGATGTTCGGGTGCAACTACTCAGTTTAATATTAATGCGATAAAGGGCAAGCACAACCTTTACACAAGGATAATGATTTAAAGTTCTCCGAAATAATCAAATTAAGTATATAATGTGCACAGCGTATGAACTCACTGTCTCCTTTCTCTCCTCTCCTTTCTTCAACAACTGTTTGTGTTTTATCTTAAGTGGAAAAGTAAACTTTACAGAAGGTGAAGCACGAGGTGCTAATGTAACAATGGAAGCTTTCCAAACGCTTCTGATGTACCATTATTATTACAGCAACCGCAAGCCAAATGAGTGACAAGTTCTCCTTCGTGTATGGACAAGACCACAAGCTGCTGCCCAGTGAGCTGGACTGTAGAAGCTATACATAAACAGGCATTTAGGAGTGCATCAGTACATGCAAAGAAAACAGTTGAGATGATAAAGGTGGCTATATACATTGCCAAAAGGTCTGACCTTCAGCTAAGTAGAGATTTTGTGGTCTGGAGAACTCCTCTGCTTGCATGACCTGTATACTTGAAACTATAAATTATATATTTCTCTTTGTGAAGGAAGTACATATTTAATTAAAGGATAAAAGTGACTGTGAGATCACAAAAAGGTTCGTCAGGTGCCTTCAGGAGCAAGTGCTGAGATTTAAATTCTCAGGAAACACAGGCTGAAATACGTATTTTGAGGTCAGCAGTTTGCTTCCAGCCAAGAACAATACCCTAAGCTGCTGCTCACTTCTAGGAACGCTCTGCTAGCCTAAGCGTAAAGCCTGGCAATTTCAAGTCAAGTCTTCAAATCGGTATGGAGCCTATAAAGTAGCTTTAGCTTATGCGAGGTGATTAAAGGCCAGAAAATTATACCACGGCTACTCTCTCTCCGTCTCTTTCCACATAAACAGTTTGGATCCCGAGAGCAAGCAAACTGACAACTTCTGTTAACATTTAAAGCCTCCGCAACCCAAACCTTCTGGAAAGCACAACCGAGTAACGGATCACACAGAGGGCCTTACTATGTAATTAGGCAAGGACGACCGGCGGTAAAGCAAACGGGATTTGGCGATATTTCCAAGGGAAAGCAAAGCGAGGCAAGCAGCTCACCCGCCCCCGTTTTCCAGCACCGGAGCCCGGCGCCATGCGGAGCTCGCCCGAGGCCACCAACCCCCCCCCCCCCCCGCCCCGTTCCCCAGGCCGGGGGTGATCATTTACAACCCCCGGGACCCCAATCCCGTCCCCATGTCGTCGCCACCCATCCAGCCCCGAGCCGGGCGGCGGCCGGACC